>OX940805.1:8360133-8545475 GCA_954870605.1 Acer campestre
CCAAAGATTTTATTTATTTATTTTTGTGGAGAAGTCGATCAAAATGCTTCATACACAAAAAGCATGTAAAATAACTATTTACATAAAAAGAAAAATGTCAGATCAGGTGCCAGTTGCATGAAACCTAGACATTAACATTTCATATGGTATAGACAAACTCTCAAATAGGTTAAATGGGCTATCTAGGCTACAGAAAAAAGCATTCAAAAATGCTTATGTCTATTACATTAAAAAAAAATGCCAGCAAAGCATCCATCTGGTGAAGCAAATCAGGTAGACAGGTGCCAGTTGCATGAAAAACTTATGTCAGCATTATCTTTTAATATGGAAAACGGATAGTGATGGAGAATGGGAATATCATATTTTATTGCCTTATTACAATATGATTTTATTGCTTTATTATGATTAGGATCTTTGACTTTATTTTTGATTTGATTTGAATTTGATTAGGATCTTCGATTTGCATCTTTGTTTTCCATTGATAGTTGATTGGGATCTTTTTGTTTTGGTCGGTAATATTACGTGCTTTGGTTTTGGTTTTGTTTTTGGCCTAAAAATTGAGGCCTCTGTCTTGTTATTGAGTAGACTTTGATGAATTAATGAAAAAAATTAAGTTTTCATCTCCTCCCTGTTTTCCCCCCTCTGGTTTTTGTCTGAATTTCTCCCCTTTCTTCTAGAGTTTCCCTCCATTTCCTCTAAATTTCTATCTTCCAAACCCTAATTTTCTATTGAGTTTTTAATTTTCCTGGTGTTTGTCCTACATCAGGTTGTTTCCACAAATGCCATGCAAAAATTAAATGATAATTCAGGCCTCAGATAAATATGGCCAGAATTTACATGATAATGTAGCTCACATAAATACATAAATTCAATCAGAAAAGAGAGTATCTAATAATTAATTGTGACAGTTGGCATACGCAATTCTAAGTTCTATAATAAACAGAGAATCACTTGTCTTTTTCCATTTTGTACATGCAAATCCAAAGTTCTAGGGCATATAACCATAGGCAACAAGCCAACAAACGCATATTAAAAGTTAAAAAATGCATATAAAAAAATTAACAAATCCATATACAGCAGCCTTACCGGTCAGCATTTATCAGCCAGTCAAAAACAAAGTTTTCAAGCCCAGACCAAAGCTTCTCTGCAATCAAAATAAGCCATTTCAATTTAACCCGATTAACACAAATTCAAATGAAAAGCTACATAACATTTAATGAACAAACCTGTAAGTCCCTCCTGTGGGCAACATTCCACAAATCTTATACATGCTGAGCAAAATATGCACTCCACAGCAAGCTGAACACCATATAAACATATTAATATGATGATTAATTACAAAAAAAAATTCATCCAAGATTATAGTGATATTGCATAAGAGAAGACAAATGGTTTACAACTGGGAAGTCAAATGATTAAGTTGGGAAATTAGGAAGAAGGGTATTACTCAAATAAAAGTCATTGAGTTTCCTCGAAATGAGACTTTTAAGCTACTAAAAACAACACAGACCTTTCTTTGGAATGTAGATGCATCATTTGCGCCCTTTGGAGATTCACTGCAACAAATATTCAAAATAAAATAGATTAAAGAAAAAGAAGTAAAGATAATTAGGGCACGATAACCAACTCAATGACAATTCTATGAGATAATATGATTTTGGTAATATATAAACAATGAATAAAAATACAAGGATTATTTAACTATAATGACAAAATCACCATATGCTTAGAAGTTTCAAGTGTTTCATTCAGAGGATGTTGCAATAAATCTTTGTAGTAGTCAAACAATGTCTCAACACGGTAACTAGACTAATAATAACATTTCATGTTACTCTATCGAAGATAAGATATTTAATATGAGATAGAGTGAGAGAGAGAGAGGATGTGTGCATGGTTAATAATCATAAAAAGCTCCTCAAATTACTAGAATGCTCCAAATACAGTAAGATAAGTGTGCATAGGGCGAAATTCATTAGCAAATGACAATCAAATAAGTAGAAAAAAAATAAAATAAAATAAAATTGTAAGATTAAACAAAGTAAATTCAACAACATCACACACAAGCATAATTTGACATTAAATAGTAAAATACAACCATGGTTCCATTTGAACTATATGGCGGAGTAATCATTATTGTAACTGCACCCGAACCTACAGAAACAATACCTTTGATCTTACTTTGAACAGATAATATAGCAAAGGATGCTCACCACCAATAAAAAATGAAGTTTGTAGAACTTGAAAAGGTACTTAAGCATAATGGACATGTATATCTTAGGAACAAATTGGAAAGGTATTCATAACTCATTCCTAAAACATTTGAACCACAAATAATTAAGGACAATCTGCTTGAGCTTGGTGAACAACAATCTAAAAAACATATTAGTGGCTGTGCAACTTGTGTAGAAACATGACTTTATTATCTTCTTTTCGAACAGAAACCTAAACTTGTGTAGAAAAAAAAAAGATGTGCAAGTATAGTGAACAAGTTGTCTACAGAAAGGAAAAACTAGGAACAGCTCCTAAATAAATAAAATAAAACATAATACAAGACCAATAAACCCAGTAGGCTCAAGCAGCCTCCCAATTAATATTAACAAATATATAAATAGAACTCTTTAGAAACAACAAAAAGAGAATCCCAAAAGACAACACAACTTGCACCAATAGTAGAGCCAAAAAATCTTTTTATCTGGATTGCACAGAAGCAGTCTTTTCCAACTTGAAATATACAACCCTTGTGCACAGAAACTATCACAAGGAAGCACCATTTCCATTCGTTAAAAGAAAAATTTACAAACATTCATAAAGGAGATGAAACACATTTTCATGCATGAACGGTTATCAACTGTCAAGAGTATGAATAAAACCCCACTATAATTTCTAGAAAGCACAGCATGGTAGATGCATTCCAAAATACAAATTGCTGAAAAGTATAAGAACAGAATCAGGGAAGAGAGAGCAGGGAATGACCCACCTTTCTCTCCATTTAAGGAGAGCTTCCAAAAGAGGAACAGGTGTATGTCGCGCAACCATAGCTAGAGAATCTAATACTTGCTCATAGGCAGGGTCTGATGGCCGAAGGTATTGTCCATCCTGAAAATTCCCAATGTAAAAGCAAGAAGAATACAGACATGGGATGAACATCAATCTATATTGACCAGCATTTGATAGTCACCAAACCACCAGTTTTCCACGATAAAATGAATGAAGAAAAATATGTTGTTACCTTTAAGCTAGAATAATTATCTACATAAATCACTAGCTATTACGAGGAAAGGAAAAAATATTACTTGACAATATGAGCAACATATCAATAAAGGAAATTACCAACATCTCATTAAATTATTAAAGGCTTTGAGACTAGAGCTTAACCCTCAAGCTTTCATTACCATTTTTATGGCATTCTTTTGATCCCCAAATCTTGTTGTAACAGCATAGTTAAAGAGATACGTAACTAAAATAAAAAATGTCAAATAAGAAAGCAGACAAAGGTAAGAGTTTTATAGAACTTTCCCGATTATTTTACTTTTATTTTTCTTGTGACACTGAGGGTCACTTATGCAGTTTTTATATAATAACAATCATCATGTATCATATATGATTTGTAGTTTTTATAGTTCTATTACCACATCCAGTAGCAAGCAGATGATTAAAAATTAAGGCAGAAAATGGAGGCAAAATCCAATGGCAAAGATGAGTATCAGGCTATACTCTTCAAAATTCATGAGGAGGCAAAACCCTTGAGCATTTTTTTAAAGGAAATGAAAATTTATATTAAAGAAACAAAATTCAGCCAGCAACCCCTAAAGAATTAAACGACCCAAGACTATACAAGAACATCAAGACTGCTGTCAAAACCATATCAAAATAAAAAATAAAAAAAAGAGACTAGGTGCCCTGAAATAAATAATTGTTCCGATGGAACCTTCTCTTCTACTAGAGATTGGCCATTGATACACGATACAGGCCAGTCATTACTTTCTATTCATAGCATCCCCTCTTAAAAGACTATTGACAAAACCAGCCTGAAAATAAACAAAGTTAATCCAGAACACCTTCCCAACTAAGATGAATAAAGAAAAAAAATGTATCCTTAAACCCCCAATTTCTGAACATATATACACGAAAGAGGCAACCCTCCTAACCACTTTGACCTTTGATGCCTTCAAAAGGTTCAAATTTCACACTCCCAAAATCAGCCAAAAAGAATGTTCCATCATTATTCCTTCAACCTTCTTCCCTTTAATGCTCAAAGCCTCAAAGTGCCTTGAGGAAAAAGCTTTCTTGATATGGCGGAGAAACTCTCTAGCTGCACGCAGTTGTTTGAAACAATAATAGATTCAGCAGCTTTTAAGTTCTTTGTACAAAACTAAGTGATCAGAAAATTGACCAATTTGTAGCAAAATTACTAAAATAGGTCACTACTCACTAGTCAGCCATGATAAGTTACAGAATGCCGCTAACTAGGCAAACAATTAACTTTTGATCAAGTCTTACTTCACAACACCTATGATATTGACAAGCAGGCCTACATATATGTACAAACCAGAATAGAATGGCCCTAAGAACCAACTAAAGAATGTGGATTCATAAACTTTCCCTCTCCATATTAGCCTTCTAAAATATTTCTCTAAATCTGCAAGACCTTGAAAAGTGTACTAGCCCCCTTGCATCGATTAATTTGCATGAAAATAACCTTAGTAAAGTTTGAACAGCAAATAGTAAAGTCCAATACCGATTTCGCCAGAAGTTTGGCAGAATTCAGACATAACCTTTGCTACAAAGTGGATAAACCCTTTCATCAAAGCAACTAGTTAACAGAGCTGAAGTACAACAAAAGCTACAGGCTCTATTCATTATTCTAAATCCTAACAAACCCATTTGAGACAATTGCCATACAATCGAAAATTCCAAAAACCCACAAACCGAAACTCAAAACAGTTCTAACTGCACGAAAGTATTGCATAGTGTCACAGTTGGGAATCATAAAAAATGGTGAATAAAAACCCTACAAGTAAGTTACATTCAATTTTAACAACAGCGCCATCCACACGTGATTTATTTCAACAAAATGTAAATGAGAAAAACAAGACGAAAAACACCAACCTGGGCTTGAGCGGTTTCGATACGGCGTCGTGCAAGCGGGAGAAACCGCTGCAACAGTGCATCTACAATCAGCTTCGCAGCACTTCCTGCTTTCATTTTCTCAAATTCACATCACCTTTAATTTCAAAAAAACAAAATTAGGGCTCCTATGATTTGGAGAATAATACAACAAATGAAATAAATTTACAAGTAGCAGAAATTGGAGATTGACAGATTAATAAGATGTCGAGCCCATTATCATATTGAAGGATCTTACGTCAAAAACCCCGACAGTGTTTTGTCTCTCTGTTTTGTGATCAACCATGAATATTTAATTTTAGTTATCAAGTATAATAATATATCTAAGTGCTGGATTCCACACGTGATCCCACATTTTTCATACGGGATCATACGGGATCACGTGAGATAATCCGAACTAAAAAGCTATTAGGTCTCTTGCCAATGTAGTTGGACCTAGAGCTGACCACGGTTCGGTTTTGTCCGCGGTTAAACCGGAATCGGATTGGCTAAACCGGAACCGAAACCGTCGGTTTGAAAACCGGTTGGAAACCGGTGGTTTCGGTTCCGGTTTCGGTTTGGGATTCCTCCAAACCGGCGGTTTAACCGCCCAAAACCGGCGGTTTAAACCACCGGTTTACAAAAAAAAAAAAAAAAAAAAAAAATCAACCAATCAAAAGTTGCCACGTGGCACTTTTTTGATTTTTTTTTTTTTGAAAAACTACCCAAAACCGAAACCGAAACCGAAACCGAAACCGAAACCGTATCAAACCGTCGGTTTTGAAACCAGAACCGAAACCGAAACCGCCAAACCGACGGTTTGAAACCGGTAACAAACCGGTTTTTCCGGTTTCGGTTTCGGTTTCGGTTTTGGTTTTAGGTGGCCTAAAAACCGAAACCGACGGTTTGGAACCGAAACCGACGGTTTGGAACTGAAACCGGAACCAAACCGAACCGGTGCCACCATTAGTTGGACCCTCCAATTGGAGCCTCCACCACCATGGTTCAATACCTATAGCACCCATGTATATATTTATATATATTATTTATCCCTCCTTGGCTATCAAGTGAGGGTGCTCTCTCCCCTTTAAGAGCATCCACAACGGTCTCAAAAAGAGACCAAATTCACAAGACCCATTTTGGTTTTGATAAAATTGTGCCACAATGGTCTCAAATAGGATCCAAATAAAGAGACACAAAAGTGGGCTCCACCCAAGTAGACCCAAATGGAGTTCCAAATTTGGAATCCAATTTGGGTCTTGCCCGATGATTGGGTTGGGTTCCTAACCCTCTCCAATCATAGGGTTGGGTTTATATATATATATATATGTATAATTTAAATTAAAATATATAATTATTAATTTCAAAAAATATATATATAATGAAAACATATATATAATGAAAATATATATATAAATTTAATATATATTTCAATTATTTAAATTTAAATATATTATTATTAATTTCAATAATTATATACATTATGACAAAATATAAATAAATTTAATTAGGGGTAAGCGTTTAATAGATCGGTACACTTTTAATAGACCATTAGAACCGACGAAACCAAAACCGAAATCGAAAGCGGAACTAAACCGTTGGAACCGTCGAAAACCGGACCGAAAATGAAACAGAATCGTCGGAACAGCCAAACCCGAACCGTCGAAACAGCTAGACCCGAACCGTCGAAACACCAGACCCAAACCGTCGGAACCGCCAAAATCGGATTGGAACCAAGGAACCGGAACCAAACCTTCAAAATCAGAACCAAAACCGAACCTTCAAAACCGGAATTGGAACTGATTTTGCAAGTTCAGAACCGAAGCCAGAATCGAACCGAAACCAACGCCATGTCTAATCTTATACAATATTTTGTTTTAAATATTTATTTTTATTGTTGATGTAATTTGGTTGTGATAATTTTTAATTAATAATTTTTTTATTTTAAATTAATTATAATTTGTTAAATAATTATAGATAGTGTTGATATTTAAAATATATTATATAATTTATTTATTAATATATAAATATAATATTTTAAAGAAGAGTAATGATTGTTTGGAAAAAAGTAAAAAAAGTTGATCTATTTCTCTTTTTTTAATTTAGCCACATTGTGGGGAAAAGAGACCTAAATAAATAGGACTCAAATGGGAAGACCCATTATTTGAAAACAATACCCATTTTTGATGATGTGGCAAAAATGGGTCTTGTGTTTGGGTCTCCACCATTGTGGATGCTCTTAGGTCTTCTCTAATGAGTTCAAAATCATATTTTTAACTTAGAATATTTTCCAAGAGAGAAACTCATCCAAGAACTCATCTTTGATTACACAAACCCTTTTCCATATGCATAAATCATCATCTAAGCATCATATAGGATCATCTAGTATGTGCTAATGTATGGGTCTTCTTCAACACATATGTTATGGTAAGTTGAACACTAATTTCATCTAATCTTAGTGTTTTTACTTAGCAATTTATCTCATTTATAACTTATATACTTTTAGATTAATTTTTACATACAAGATTAAGATTATGTGTTGATTGATTGGGTTAAGATTTTCATGTTTTTATAACATCTAGCTAAATTAATCTCATTAAAATGATTGAAATTGTTTGTGATAGCTATTGTATCTAGGATTGGTTAACCTTTACATAGCTAAGTTGTATGATATGACATATAGCTATTTTGATATCTAGGATTGATTTTATTCTCATCATTTAATCCTAGATAAGCATTTAGTGTAACCTAGCATTATTTGCGTCTCTTCTTGAGAAGTAAGTCTTGTGACTACAGTGGTGTAGTGCGCAAGAAAATTGGTCAAGTGCCACTGTAAAAGGTATGCGGGTAGAGTAGGAGGTGCTCACGCCAAGAGTAGTGATCGAGGGATATCACTAGGGATTGAACTAAGAGTGGTAGCGGTAGCGTCCATAGCCTAAGATTGTCTAGGGTAAGAGTCTGTGTATCGCTTGAGGGTGTAACCTTTTATTCATATAGTGGATTTCAGTAACCGTGTGTAGTGCATATATCAGCCAATGGTTTTTCCTGTTGAGGGTTTCCACATCAAAATCAAGTGTTTTTTAATTTTCGCATTTTATACTTGATTTTGTTAATTGTTGAATTGGGTTATTTTTGTAATATTGACTAAACCAAAAAAATTAGTAATAACTAATTAACAACTCATTCACCCCTTTCTAGGTTGTTTTTTAGACACGCACGCGTAATATATTTGTTTCAAGTTTAATTTAAACTAAACCTACTTTAGTGTTTCAACCAAAATCATTCAAATACAATCACAATATTACAGCCGTATTATAAAACTAATAAGATTTCAGTTATAATTTCTCATAATTAATTGATAAGTTTTGAGAAATCAAAACAAATACAAAAATGAATTAAACCCTAAATTGAAGAGAAAATAATGAAAGGAACAAAAGAAGTAGAAAATAAAAAACATACCAATTTTGAAGGAATTGAAGAGGAAAGAGGACCTGAGTCTCTTCTGATCCTTTAGCGTTTGATTTGTTGAACGATGTGATCTTCTTCGGTGTTTAACAGACACTCAAATAATTAAATCTAACTGAAATTTTAGCATAATTAACAGCAAAAATAAAGAACCAACCTTTTCATGGATGAACCATGAAGAGAAATTCATTGGGAAGAGAATGAGGAAAAAATGTTTCAATATTTATCTCTCATTTTATCTAGAGGTGGGAAGGACCCAGAAGGAAAAGAATGAGGTTTGTATAAAAGAGAGATATCTAGTCCACCGCTTGGACTCTAATAATTTTTTTTAATTTATTTTTTCTTTCTTTCACTTGTATATTTCAAGTCAATTTTACTTTCAAAATAAAAAATAAATAAATAAATAAATAAAGATGCTATAATTAAAAAGCTTCTTTTCAAAGAAATTATTTTTTTTTAAAGGGTGCTATAATTATCTGACATATCGCTCTTTTAATAGCTATTGATTTGGGTCCAGTCGATATCATTACCTCTAACCTTTTAGCAAATAACCATCTAAAGTCATAATAATTGGGGTAAAATTATTTAACAATGATTTAACCCATTTAAAATTTTAAATTAAGAAAAATTTTGGAAACTATTATACAATCCTTGTTGTGTTACTATTACTAAGACATGTCTATTAAGTAATTCTACAAACTCGAAGGCTTGTATTTGTCATTTAACTTTTTAAACAAATAATAATAAGGGACGCTATAACTAAAATCTTACTAAAAGTTATCTATTAAGTAATTATATAAAGTTTAAGGGTTGTATCTATAATTTTACTTTTAAAGAAATTTAAAAAAAAATAAAAATAAAATAAAAAAAGTCCAAGAAATTAAAAGAAAAAAAGGGGGACTATAATTCCATCCGACCACTTCACACTTTTATATATAGTATAGGATATTATAAAAATAACTACTTTTCATGTGGGAGTAACATGTAGCATGTAGCATTATTTAATGTTAGAATTAAATATTTAATTTTTCATACATAATAATAATATAACCAACCTAACATTGTCTAAAAAATTTAGCTTATTAGATAAACAAACTCATTCTACTTATAAATTTCAAGAATATCCTTTAATCAAAGATTTTAGAATATATATACATATAACACATGGGCCAATGGCTTCCGATTATACTTTTTGTTTCAATGAATGGAAAGTTGTGATTGTCTTGGATATTTGAGGTCATGACCCATCAATGAGATGGGCTTGAGATTATGCCAAGTAAATGAAGACATTCTGCGGCTAGGGCGACAATCCAACCTATTTTAAGATCGACTATACCTTTATTTATTTATTTATTTATAAACTTCAAATAAATTAATTAATTATAAAGAATAAATCAACATTAAATATTATATATGGTACATGAACTCAATTCACACTTAAATATTTTTAAGAATATTAATATATTGGTAAGTTCTGTACGTTCCTCAAGTTTTGAATGTCTTATTTCATGGACAAACCACAATTGGGGCTTGTATTGTAAGGGTAGCTTAGGCACATCATTGTTGGTGATCAAACACAACAAATGCCCTCTCAAGACCTCAAGATGATAAGCACTCCAAAGGTAAAATACTTGTGCTTACTTGCATTGAAGAGATCTTAATTGCACAGACACACAACTCATGTTTATCTATACTATCTTGCATGTTGTGTGTTTTATGTATGTGCATTCATGTTATTGAACTCTCTTCATGCATGTTTTAATTGATTGCATCTTGATTGATAATTGCCATGTCATTTTAGGCATTAGGATGCATTCACTTCACACTTCACACTTGCAACTCTTTGATGGTTTGTGTTGTGTTATAAGTGTGTCGTGTAATTCGTTTCTCGAAGATTGATCGGAAACGTCCGCACTTGCAGAATGGTGTGCATCTCTTAGCGCAATGGTTGACCACTTGAGAATGTCTCATTCTTCTCTTGGATAAGTGTTAGATTTGGTTTGGTTGTTTGGAGTGAAGTGTCTAGTTTCAAAAGATTAGATTTCAATGATTTAAGTTGAAAAGTATGAGTTGAAAATTATGAAATATTTGACTACTAAATCTTGAATGCAAATATGTGTGCAAAAACAAATATGAGACTCAAATAAATAAGGATCTTAAAATCCAAAGTCTCTCTTTCTTTATTGGTAGAACAAGGTTACTATCATACAAGTATCTCACCTAGAAAAATCAAATAGGGTGTAAAGTTGCTCATGTCTTGTTTTGCTTATAAAGTTGGATATAGTTGCTCTTTAAAATTGAAATGCTTAAACTTCATATCCTTGCTTTTTCCATGACAAAGGGTGAAATTAGTTTGAATTCTATTGGAAACCTTTATTGTTTGTTTTGTCAAATACCATTGCTTTTGAACATGAATGCAACATGTCTTGCATGCAAAACATCCTTGTCACACATTTTCTTAGAATAAAACTCTTTGAATCTCTCTTACTGAATTGAGTTGCATAAAATTACTTATATGATTATGCATATGTGCTTATGTTACAAGAAATCCTTACTAATGCTTACTTACTGGGGGGTGGACTTTCTTTGCCTATCTCAAGACAGAAAGGAGGAGTAAGGTTGGGGAGAATTTGTGCCATTCTTAGCATTGCAATTAGAGTGAGTTGAGAGAGAGTAACCTGTGTTGGGATTGCATTTAGGGGAAGTTGCATTGCATTGCATGATTACATTGTTTTTTATTGTATTGATTTATTTCTTTGATTGGCAATTGTAGTTACTCTTGTTATAAGCACCTCTCAGACACTTGCTCTTTGAAGGTATCATTCTTATTGATTGTGTGTAGGTTGTATTTTTTTCTACAAGCTTTGGATTGACTTGAAGATGTTTAAGACTTGGTCTATGAGCTTTATTGTAATGTAGAAAAATTTTGTTGACCAACCAATTTTTTTTTTTTGTGAGGATGCTATGTGAGTGATGATTTTGTCATGAAATAGCCAAAGGGGGAGATTGTAAGTGCCTCACTTTTTGATTGGCTTATTTTGTTGACAAAATCACAATGAGGTTCAAATATATAAGGGTAACTTAGAATTGAAGAAATTCTCCTCAAATGCTAAAGGACCTCATTGTGGACATCAAGAGCTTCAAGGAAGATAGTCCACTTGTCTTGACTCTTAATTGAAGAGATTTAGTTGCACACACACACTACTCTAGCATGCATATGTAATAATTGCTTCTTGTATGTTTGTATTACATTAATCACACTTGCACAATTTTTTTTATATTTGAATTGAGTTGTATGCAGTGCGCTGGTCCACTTACCCACGCACACCCGCTCATTACGCTAGTCCACCAGTGCCAGACCGGCGCAACCTTGGTAGATAATTGCCACTGGTCGTCATGGGCAGCCCACACCAGCGCAACCTCCACAAGCAAGTTGTGCTGGTCGTGCACTACTCGACCAACGCACAATGAGAGAATGTGAAGCATTTTTTTCAAAACGACCTCACTTTGTGTAGGTCTCATATATATATATATATATATCTTGATTATTAGGATTATGCTCAATAGCAAGAGTGTAATATTATTTTTGACAATCTTTTCATATTAATAAAGTTATTTCTGGTTTAACAAGTGTTATAGCATTTATAGTTTAATTATTATAATTGTCAAAAGTAAATAATCATAAGGTCAAAAGACTATGAGAAAAGAAGAATTGTTCGTACATCGGGATATGTATGAGGTAGACACAATTCTTTACTTAGTCTTGAATAATGTTCACAACTTAAGATAAATGTTGGACACATTTATCTTATTAAAGTTGTATATTCTTTTGCTAACATTTGAGCAAGATCAAATATGTTATGATGAGTCTAAAATCATCAAAGTGTCTTTAAGTAAAATAATATAATGCACTAGGTGTTAGGATTATGCTCAATAGCAAGAGTGTAATATTGTACTTAACAATCTTTTCATATTAATAAAGTGATTTCTGTTTGTTAACAAAATCTTATAGCATTTATTATTATAATTGTTAAAGTAAATAATCATAAGGTCAAAAGACTATGAGAAAAGAAGAATTGTTCGTACATCTGGATATGTATGAGGTAGATACAATTCTTTAGTTAATCTTGAATAATGTTCACAACTTAAGTTAAAGGTTGGGCACCTTTATCTTGTTAAAGTTGTAGAATTCTTTTACTAGCATTTGAGTGGGATCAAATGTGTTGTATGAGTCTAAAATGATCGAAGGGTCTTCGAGTAAAAGAATCTAGTGCACTAGGTGCATTGAACCGGATCACAATGAAATACTTTTTCTAGAACCGTTAATAGATAAAAGTCTTTTCATTATCAGAACAATCGGAGAGTCTATCTTAATCCTGAGATAAATGATGGACTTATGGTTGCAAGTGTTATCATTTGAGCTATCAATGAGTACGATTATATAGCATAGTCTATCCTCGATAGTTTGGTGGTATTCATTTGTTAATCGATAGAGGACTTCATTTATAGATATGGACATCGTGGCTCCATTTATTAAATGTGAGTATAATATCATCATATGGATACTTTGTGGTTTTTGATATGAAATCTTAACGTTGAGTTTTCAATAGTGTCTATTGAAAGATGACTTCTGGACAAGTCATAATATATATCCAAGTTCAAAGTGTGGTCATATGAGTAAATATGGTAACTTTGAGAGCTATAGGCAGTCTATGAGCTCTTGGTGATTACTGATATTCTTCACAAGGATTCACTATCTCCTATATGATTGTCTAGGGTATGAATGAGTACCGTTAACTTATTCCATCTTTATTTAAGAGTGCAATTTTAGTTCTTTAGTGGAATGAACTAAAATTAATAGATTGAACCTAAGTGAATCATTTGTTGATTATGATTGAGTTATGTCTGTTGGAGCTTAAATTTAGATAGGCCCGCCAAGATCCTCAATCCGCACGGACTTGCATGAATCACTTGATATATTCTACCGGACTATTTGTGGGTCCATTTAGAATTGTATTTAATATATTAAGAATATAATTTGCACATTATTTATTTAATGAGCTGTTTAATTATATTAATATATTAATTAAAGGTATGTGGGCTTGTTTCTTTTAGTAAAAATGAGTCTAGTTCACATGTGGGCTTTTTATTAAAGTCCAAATGGATTAAATAAAATAAGAAAACAATATGTAGGCCCAAGTCTTTTGTCATGGGCAGCAATGGGTAATAATAAGCCCATTATATTGTTTTGTTTTATTATTTAATTAAATGGAAATTAATTAATATGTTAATTAATTATTTAATTAAGAATCAAATCTTTTTCTGATTAGGAAATATGTTTCCTAATTGTATACTACTATTAGTAGTATATTAAAAGTAAAAGACTTTATTTGTTTAGTCAAATTAGGAAGTCTTTTATTTAGTCACAAATACTTTAAAGAGTTGGATTAGGGTTTGAATTCTAAAGAAGTCTTTGTATCCTATTTGAAAAAGGACTTTGGTGATCACCTTGTTGGACAAGGTAAGAATTCAGAAACCCTAAATAAACTAGGGAGGATTTTCGGCCACCCTAAAATATCTAGGGCAGAAAATTCAGTCACTATAAATATATAGTGAGAATTTTCGGCCAACCCTATATTTCTTTTTAGATGAATTTATTTTCTTTGGCAAAAAGGAAAAATAAAAATCGTCCTCTTTTTACTAGTGAGAATTCGGCCATGGTGTTTTGTGAGAGAAGAATTATTCTAGCTTCGATAGTGTACTAGTGACCTTAACATCAAGAGATCTTGTACACACTTTTGAATTAGGTTCATGCGAATTTCAATCCTAGGATTGTGAATTCAAAAGTGACCGGAACATTCTTAGCAAACTTTTGGAGCTTATAGTGACTAACAAAATCAGAAAAAGTGTTTGTTCGTCCATTCTCAGGTTCACAATTCAAAGAAGGGAGACCACGCTCCTAGGTGATTCACGTTCGTGATCGGCTTTGGAAGATCTAGCGGATTACCATCGACGTTAGTCAATCGGATCACACGACAAAGGTATTTCATCTTTTCGTATGTATGATTAATTAATTAAAGGGTTAAGGTTCAATATGGAAAATTTTTTTAAAACATACTAAACTCTTTTTTTTAGTCTCGCTTTTGCTACGTGCACATATTTTTTCCCTACACTAGGTGCATTGAATATAATCGCAATGAAATATTTTATCTAGAACCGCCAGTGGATAAAAGTTTTCATTATGAGGACAATCGGAGAGTCTATCTTAATCCTGAGATAAATGATGGACTTATGGTTACAAGTGTTATCATTTGAGCTATCAATGAGTACGATTAGATAGCATAGTCTATCCTTGATTGTTTGGTGGTATTCATTTGTTAATCGATAGATGACTTCATTTATAGATATGAACATTGTTGCTCCATTTATTAAATGAGAGTAAAAAATTATCATATGGATATTTTGAGGTATTGGATATTAAATCTTAACGTTGAGTTTTCAATAGCGTCTATTAAAACATGGCTTCTGGATAAGTCAAAATATCCAAGTTCAAAATGTAGTCATATGAGTAAATATGATAACTAGGAGAGCTATAGGCGGTCTATGAGCTATTGGCGATTACTAATATTATTCACGATGATACACTATCTCTAATATGATTGTCTAGGGTATGAATGAGCCATTTACTTATTCTATCTTTATTTAAGAGTTCAATTTTAGTTTTTTAGTGGAATGAGCTAAAATTAATAGATCGAACCTAATTGAATTATTTGTTGATTGTGATTGGATTATGTCTATTGAAGCTTAAATTTAGATAGCTCGCAAAGATCCTCAATCCACACAGACTTGCATAGATCACTTGATATATTCTAATGGACTAATTATGGGTCCATCTAGAGCTGTATTAAAGCATGTGGATTTATTTCTTTTAGTAAGAATGAGTCTAGTTCACATGTGGGCTTTTTATTAAGGTCCAATAGATTTAATAAAATATAAAAAAATAATATATAGCTCATGTTTTTGATATGGGTGGCAAGGCTAAGTAATTGGCCTACTATATTGTTTTATTTTATTATTTAATTAAATGGAAGTTAATTAATTAATTATTTAATTAAAAGTCAAAATCTTTTTCAAACTAGAAAATAGGTTTCTTAGTGTTATACTATTATTGGTAGTATAATAAGAATCAAAGACTTTATTTGATAAGTAGATAAATAAAAGAAATTTATTTATCTAGTCAAATTAGGAAGTATTTGATTAAGTCACAATTTAATTTATATTCAATATATTATTGGATAATACACTAAAGAGTTGGATTAGGGTTTGGATTCTAAAGTTGATAGGAATTTTGGTGAAACACAAATCCTCTTTTGGGGAGGATCTTGGCTACATGGATGAATCCTCTTTGGGAGAGGATTTCAGCCAACTCTAAAAGATTTAGGGGAAAATTTCAATCAGCCCAATTCTTTTTAGGGAAGGATTCAGCCACCATATAAATACCCCATCATAGAATTCGGCCACCCTAAGTTTTACAAGAGATAATTTTTTATTTGCTTTAAAAAATTAATCAAACTCTAAAACATAGTGTGTGAAATTTCGGCCAAGAGGAAAAAGAAAGGAGAATAGTTTTATTTCGATAGTGCACTAGTAGATTTTACATCAAAAGGCTTTATGCACAACTTCGAATTAGGTTCACGCAAGTTTTGATCAAAAGATTGAGAATTCACAAGTGACCGATGTTCTTCGTTTTCTCTTGGAAGTTTTTGTGACTAACAAAAGAAAAAAAATTTTGTTAGTCATCTTCAGGTACACAATTCAAAGAAAGGGAGACCACACTCTAAGGTGATTCACGTTCGTGATTGGATTGGAAGATCTTGCGGATTTCAATCGACGCAATATCAATCATCACATGAAAAAGATACGATATTTTTATTATATGTTAATTAATCAAGGGTTAAGGTTCATATTTAAAAAAAGAAAATTTTTAAAATATATAAATCAATTTTTCGCTTCCGCCGCGTGTATTTTCCTTACATTGATAGTCTTGGCTCATTTTTTAGAGCAAAAATTACAACTTTTGAGAGCTATAGAGTATTTTCAAAGCAAAGGTATCAAGACTTGATTTTTATTACACAAAACACAAACACCTATCATACTTTCATGTTTCATACATCATCTAGCATGTTCTAGTGTGATTTTAGTTGGAATGTAAATATTGTATTTACTTATTTAGTTAGGAATTCTTTTTACTTGGTCTCCACTCTTATATGGTCCCTACACTATTTACTTGCTCACCACTTTTATGTGGTCCCCACTATTCTTGTTCACTACTCTTGTATATCTCTATATATTCCTCCATTGAGAGAAGAATAAATCATTACAATATTAAACCCTAAAATTCTACTTGATATCATAGTTGAAGGGATATGGTGAAAATGTGACAACATCCTCAAAGGAGTTTGATAGTCAATGACACGGGTAGGTATTTTGTTGATAAAATAGACAGCAGTCATGACTGCATCAGCCCAAAAACGTTTAGGAACATGCATAGTAAAACATAAAGCCCGAGCCACCTTGAGGAGATGTCAGTTTTTACGTTCTGCTATGCCATTCTGTTGTGGTGTATAGACACATGTTGTCTGATGGAAGATACCATGTTGTTTAAAAAAATCAGCCAAAGGTTGATTCACAAACTCATGACCATTGCCAGAATGAAACACCTTAACTGGAGTATGAAATTGTGTGACAATCATTTGGTAAAATTGAGGAATGACATGTATAACATCACTTTTAGATTTCATAAAATATATCCAACACACCCTAGTACAATCATCGATAAAAGACACATAATATTTATGACCTTAAGTAGAAGGAGTAGAAAAAGGACCCCAAACATCAGTATAAACACATGAAAAATGAATTGGACTTTTATTGAAATTTATTTTAAAAGGAACACGATGATTTTTAGTATAAATGCATTGTTCACACTTTAAACTAGAAGCATGAATATTGTAAAACAAATGGGGAAATAATCGTTCTAAATAGGCAAAAGATAAGTGCCTTAAACGATAATGCCATAAAAGAATTTTCTCTTTGTCAAGTGTTTCTTTCCTTACTTGTAATCCTCGACTAGAGTCATATTCCAATGCTCTAGCCTCCTCTCTGTAATACAGACCTCCTCTCTCTACCAGTGTCAATCGTCTTCTTCATGAGATTGTCCCGAAACACACAGTGGGTAGGGTAAAATGTTACTGAACAATTAAGATGTTTGGTAATTTGGCTAATAGAGAGAAGATTATTAGAGAGGTTAGGAGCAAGTAAGACAGACGACAAGGAAAAGGTAGGTGAGGGGGAGGATTCAACTATTTTAGGTGAAGGGGAGTCTTTAGATGCTCCTGATCCTATGGAGGTTAAATCTAGTGATAGTGAGAGGCCAACTAGGCTGAAGGATTCATTTAAGGAAATGGTTGAGTTACCCCTAAATAAGAAGACAATGGGATATAAATGGGTGTTTACAGTAAAGTACAAGTTGGATGGGACAATTGATAAATACAATGCCAAATTGGTTGCCAAAGGTTACACTCAGACATATGGGATTAACTATCAAGAGACTTTTGCTCCTATGGCCAAAATGAATACTGTTAGAGTTATACTTTCTCTTGCAATGAATCTAGACTGGCCATTATGACAGTTTGATGTGAAGAATGCCTTTCTTCATGGTGATTTGATAGAGGAAGTGTATATGGATCCTCCTTCAGGATTTACACCAAAGGAAGCAAAGGTATGCAAGCTGAAGAATGCGTTATATGGTTTGAAACAATCGCCAAGAGCTTGGTTTGGTAGGTTAAGCTACTTAATGAAGGAGTATGGTTTTAAGCAGGCTTTGGCAGATCACACTCTGTTCTATAAAAGAGATGGTGATGATATTACCTTACTTTTTGTTTATGTTGATGACATGATTGTTACAGGTAGTAACATAAGTGAGATAGAAAAGCTTCAGTGTCATTTGACTAAGGAGTTCAAGATGAAGGATTTAAGGGCTCAAAAATACTTCTTGGGCATTGAAGCATCACGATCCAAGCAAGGAATTTTTCTCTCCCAATGGAAGTATGTCATAGACCTCTTAGCTGAAATTGGTAACTCGACTTGCGAACCTGTGGATACTCCTATTGAGGTGAACCATGGTCTGACTATCTATCCCGATCAAGTTCCAACGAACAAGGAGAGATATCAAAGGTTAGTAGGGAAGTTGATATATCTAACTCATACTAGACCTGACATATCATATGCAGTTAGTACCGTGAATCATTTCATGCATAATCCGAGTGACCGACACATGGGTGCTATGAACCGTATTTTAATGTATCTGAAGTCCTTTCCACGTAAAGGTATTATGTTCTCCAAGAATGGACACCTAGATATTATGGGATATACCGACTCTGACTTTGCTAGATCCAAATTGGACAGAAAGTCTACTTCAGGGTATGTGTCATTTATGAGAGGTAATTTGGTGACTTGGAGAAGTAAGAAACAGAATGTAGTTTCTCTGTCAAGTGCGGAAGCTAAATATCATGCACTTCATCATGCTACTACAAAGCTTACTTGATTACATATTCTCATAGGAGAACTCGGTTATGGCCCTTAGAAACCTATGGTGCTCTTTTGTGATAACACAGCTACCATTGAGATAGCTAATAATCCGGTGCAACACGATCAAACCAAGCATACTGAACTTGATAGGAATTACATCAAGGATAATCTAAATTCTGGCATAAGAGAGGTTCCTTACATTAAGAGTGCGAATCAACTAGCTGAGGTGATGACTCATACTGTTACCAGTGTCACTTTCTATACATTACTATCCAAGTTGGGCATGTGTGATATCTATGCACCAACTTGAGGGGGAGAGTTGAAATGTAAATATTGTATTTACTTATTTAGTTAAGAATTCTTTTTACTTGGTCTCCACTCTTATGTGGTCCCCACACTATTTACTTGCTCACCACTCTTATGTGGTCCCCACTATTCTTGTTCACTACTCTTGTATATCTCCATCACAATATTAAACCCTAAAATTCTACTATTTTTTATAGGGTTTTCATTATTGTTCACATGACTTGTAGCTAAAACATCATCTACATCTTTTCACATGTTCTTACTTTACAAGATAGCATCTTTTTGACTTGACTAGTTTCAAAATAGCTTTTTTATTATGTTTTGTGAGTTATTTGTGATAGCTATTGCATATATGGTTTGATTTGCACATATAGCTAAGTTGTATACATGTCATATAACTACATGATATCTAGGAATGTCTTTGACATGTTCATCCATGCCTAAATAAACTTAAATGTTTGACATTGCATTTATGCACTTTGAATATTGCTCATATTCACTTTAGGTTGTTTATCTCTTCTCTTTGAGAGTTAAGTCTTGTGACTGTTAGGGTTATGCTCAATAGCAAGAGTGTAATGTTGTACTTGACAATCTTTTCATATTAATAAAGTGATTTCTGTTAGTTAACAAAATCTTATATAGCATTTATTATTATAATTGTCAAAGCAAATAATCATAAGGTCAGAAGACTATGAGAAAAGAAGAATTGTTCGTACATTTGGATATTGATCGGTCTATTTCTATATATGTTTTAGACCCCTATTTCCTAGTATTTGTGCTTTGTTCTCGAGTATTTTAGGTTGTTTGATGTGTTTGTTGAGCTGTGCAGGTCTCGTTATCAGAAGTGGTGCAAATATTCAAGTATGGAAGAAAAGATGTCAATGCTGATCAGAAGTACATTTTTCTGCAGTGGACCGCCCCCTAGGTATGCATACCTAGCGGTCATATGTCGCGGTCAATGCATGTTGAAGCCTCCAAGTGAAAATTGTGAAGGACCGCCCCCTAGGTAGTGCCTATCTAGCGGTCCTATCTAGCATCAAACTCCAGAGATGTTGTGCATGAAGAACCGCGGCCTAGGCATGTCTTGTCTAACGGTCCTAGCTTGCACTAAACTCCAGCAGTGTGTCATTCAAGTGGCCGCCCCCCAGGCACTGTCCTACATAGCGGTCCTACCTAGCGGTGGTCTCCAGTGGTGTTGCAAAAAGATGACCGCGGGGTAGGAAAGTTGCCTACCTGGCGGCACGTGCAGCGAGAGTTTAAGATATCTGATTCGTTTAGGTCAGCGAATGACGAGGTTGCGAGCCACTATAAATAAGACATGAGAGAGGAGAGGCTGCGAGATTGAGAGCTATTCTACCATCCATCCTTGGAAGACACCGAAAAGCAAGAAGAAGACGAAGGATTCGAAGCAAGATTAGAAGACAACAATGGGTTCTATCTTCTCCTCTTCTATATTTTTGTTTCCTCCATTGATGTGTAACTAAATCCTTACTAGGGATTCAATGTGAACCTCTATGAATACTCTTTGTTAGAATTGACTATGTTTTAGTAATTCAAGTTTTGTTTCATTCAATTTGGGATTTCTTCTTGTCTATGCATGGTTTGTGCTAGTCTTGAATCTAGGGTTTATATGTTAAGGTTATTCTTAGCCAATATTAAATTGAATGAATGAATTTATTGTTGCAGGTTGCACTTTATCTTTGGTTCTCTTGTTCTTGTGCTTAATGGGTTCTCAATCATAGTTTATATGCAAGGTTTGCTATTGACTGTGATTGAGAATACTTGATTGTGTGCTTTGTGGGTTTTAGGTTATAGTTTATATGCAAGGTTTGCTATTGACTCAACTAAGAACGCTTGGTGTATGGTTGATGTATTTTCTGTTATAGTTTGTATGCAAGGTTTGCTATTGATTGTAGTAGAAGTACTTAATTTATCCAAGGACCACATAGCACTAATTATACATAATTTAAGAACGAACCCTTAACTTGATTAACATTCTTTGTGAAAGTCAATTTGAAGCATTGAGTAAACGTAGTTGGGGAGCATTGATGGCCTAGTCCTCTCACCTCTTGATCACATTCACATATTCTTGTTAACTGCTTTCTTAGTTTAATATAGTTTTTAATCAAATCAATCAAATCAATCTGAAATCTCTTGGTTACTGTTAATTGCTTAGCTTTAATTAGAATTGGTTTTAGTTGATAAATCTCTTTTCCTCGTGGGAACGATCCCTACTTGTCGCTGTACTTATCTCACGATTCGTGCACTTGCGAGTTAGGTTTTTATAACACGATTTTACACATCAAGTTTTTGGCGCTGCTGCCGGGGAATAGTGAATTTATTGGTTATTTCTAGTTTTAGTTTTAGTTAATAGATTTATTAGCTCAGGTAGTCGAGTCATTAATTTTTAGCTTTTTAGATTTTTCTTTTTATTTATTCTTTTTCTTTTTCTTTTCAGAGTTTACTAGTGATTTGTTTGTCTCATTGCAGATTTTGACAGCAGATGCAAGGTAGAAGATCTCAACAGGGAGAATTACTACCTCTGAACGATAACATCGATCGTATCAGAAATTTAGCAATGGAAGACGAGCGAAGTCAGGAACAGAATCAAGAGAGGGTGCAACAGGCCCCTAACCTTGTTCCTAATCCAGTGTATGAGCCAGAACCTATCAGAACTATGAAGGATTACAGTAGACCAGTTGTGAGCAATGATCCGTTGTGCATTGTGCTAGAACCTGCAGCAAGGAATTATGAGCTGAAGAGTAGCCATTACAATCAGCTGCCCAGTTTCCATGGATTACCAGATGAAGATATACTCTTGTTCTTCAGAAAGTTTTATGGAGCAATACAGTCTTTCCCTAACTACAGGATAACTGAAAATCAGCTGCGTATGAGATGCATTCCACATGCATTGAAAGGAGAGGCGAAAGCTTGGCTGTTAACTTTGCCTCCTGCATCTTTGAGAACATGGGATGAAGTGCGAGAAAAGCTTACTGATCAGTATTATGCACCTCAGAAAACCAGTGAAATCCGAGCCAAAATTTCGAGTTTCATTCAGCAAGACAACGAGACTTTTTATGAGGCATGGGAGCGTTTCAAGAAATATACCAGGGACTGTCCTCAGCATGGGTTTCTGACTAATCAGTTGTGTCAATGGTTTTATGATGGTCTGACTGAAGTTTCAGGACTTCTAGTGAACAATGCCTGTGGTGGATCTATGTATGACAAGCAGCCTGATGAGGTGTACGAGATCTTTGAGAAGTTAGCCCAGAATTCTCGTCATAAGAACTCCAGAAGAAAGAAGGGAATCTACACCGTGGATGCTAGCACAGAGAGTTCCATTCAAATGACACAGATAATGAAGAAGATAGATTCTTTTGCTTCTGAAATTGGTCAACTGAAACAAAAGGTGTTTATGGGAGAGCACCAGGCGGCAGGTCCTGGACCTGAAGAAGAAGAAGTTAATGCCATGAATAACTTCAACCCTAGACCTAGGAATGATCCATATTCCAACACCTACAATCCAGGGTGGAGGAATCATCCTAATTTTTCATGGTCGAACAATCAGAACACCGGTAACCAATGGGGTAACAACAACAGAAACACCGGTGCTCAGCAAAACTTCGAATCTCAACCAAAGAAGCCTTCAATGGAAGAATTACTGGAGCAACTGCAGCTGCAAATCAAGCAGCAATCACAAGACATGCAGCAGCACATGCAACAGCAATCACAGCAAATGCAACAGCAATCACAGCAAATGCAGCAACAATCACAGCATGCAGCAGCAATCCAGCAATTAGAGCAGCGTATAACACAAACTGAACAAAGGAATGAAGTACAATTTCAGAATATTCATGCTTCAATAAAGAAGACAGAGATTCAAGTTGGGCAACTAGCTGAGGCTCAACAAAGAATGGAACAAGGAAAATTTCCAAGTTACACTGAGCAAGCTAAAGCGATAACAATTCTCCGAAATGGGTCTTCAAAAGAAAAGCTCAAGCACCAGGAGGATGAGGTAGTGGTGGAAAAATCCAAGGATTCACCACTCCTACACAGGTCAGCAAATCCTTATGTGCCACCCATTCCATTCCCAGGGAGACTGCAAAAGAGCAAGTTGGAAAAGTCTTACAAAGACATATATGACATCCTTTCGAAGGTCAATGTCAACTTGCCCTTGTTGGAGATGATTCAGAAGATGCCTGCATACGCTAAGTTTTTCAAAAGTCTTCATTCCAACAGACAGAAGTTTGGTCCAAACCATAAGGAATACATAATAGGAAATGCGAGTGCAGTTCTACAGAAGGAACTTCCTCCAAAGCTTGAGGATCCGGGCAGTTTTTGCATCAACATCACAATTGGGGGTACTAAGCTCGAGAAGGCGATGTTAGACTTGGGAGCTAGCATAAATCTGATGCCCTTCTCCGTTTACAAGCAAATTGGGTTGAATGAGCTTAAACCGACAACAATGTCACTTTTGTTAGCAGATGGATCAGCTCGGTATCCGAGAGGAATTGTGGAAGATGTGTTGGTACAAGTGGATAAGCTCGTCATTCCGGCAGATTTCGTAGTTCTTGACATGGATGATGTGAGTAGGGAGACAAACATGAGACCTATCCTTTTAGGTAGACCATTCATGAAGACAGCAAGAACAATCATTGATGTACATGAGGGAAAACTTTCTATGACTGTCTTGGATGAAAAGGTAGAATTCAAGGTCTTCAAATCAGACTTACAGGACATCAGTTCAATCGATTGTTTTGCCGTGGATACACTACAGTTAGAAGACCGACGAAAGGATGTGAGCGAGTTTTTTCTATCACTACTTAAGGACAGGGAAGAAAATGGTGTTCTTAAAGGGGAGACTTGTGAAGCACAATCGTCATCAGAAATCAGTAAACTGAAGAGCGACAAAGCCAACTTGATGATGGAAGTGGAGGTCCTTAGGAAAGAAAGGGATGAGGCAATCAAGAAGGCAGGAGAGCTTGCAAGGTTGGTAGAAGAACATGAGGAAGATTTTGCCCATAAGACAAGGAAAATCCAAAGGCAGGCAGAGTTGAAAGACCAGACAATAGATGCCATGAAGGAGGAATCATGCAAAAATGAGAATGCATTGAGAATTGCAAGGGTGAAGGAACATGATTACTTAGTGGAACTTAAAAAGGCAGAAAACACTATCAAGTTCCTGACCGAGGAGCAAGGCGTTAAAAGAAAGTCCTTAGAGCTTGACCTCGTCAATGGAGTTTCAAGCTATTCAAGGTTAGTAAAATCACATGTGGTCATTCGTTTTTTCCTTACAATTGTTATTTTTGCCATACTAGGGGTCATAAAAAGGCCCAATGTGCGGAGTTTATTAAAAGTTGCAAAAAGAAGCAAAGAAAGCCTAGAGGACAGCCAAGGAGAATTCGACAAGTTTGGGTCCGCAAGGACAGATTGGACCCAGGGAGAGAAACCAGCATTGATGGAAGGAAAGTCCTTGACATAAAAAAAGTGTTCTGAACTCTTCGACACAAATGGTGGTAGTATGAGCGAATGGGTTGCTCAGTTGGAAGTCATTGTGCTATCAGAGCCGTAAGGCTCTTATGCGTCTTGCCCAGACGTTAAATAAAGCGCTCAGTGGGAGGCAACCCACCTAGGTAATATTTTCTTATTTTATATTTTTGTCTATTTTTGAGTCAGTTTTTTTTTAGGAGTCTCGAACGTTCTTAAACCCGATGAATATGGTTTTTGGATATAGAGTTTTAAAGGAGATATTATTCAATTCAGGTTTGGGGGTGTTCGATTAATTATTTTTTCTGTTTTAGGAGAGAGCTAGTATGTTTTATGCGTGTTTTAGTTTTGGCCAGGTATCAGGTATGAAGAAAATATTTTTCGCGGGATAGGACCGCCCCTTAGGCACCTGCCTAGGCAGCGGTCTCTCTAAAAGGGTCTCTCTGGAGTTGACCGCCACTTAGTCCCGCTGGATGTGCACGTTCCTGGCCAGCTGAGAATCCTGCAGATTGTCTCTGGACTTCAGTGCAAGGTAGGACCGCCCCCTAGGCACATGCCTGGGAAGCGGTCACTTTTAAAACGCGTCTCTGGAAATCAGTGCAACGTAGGACCGCCCCCTAGGCACATGCCTGGGCAGCGGTCCCAACGTAAGTGAAACGGTGCGTTTTGCACCTTGGCCTGCATGCATTCCTTGGACCGATGGATAGGACCGCCCCCTAGGCAGGTACCTACCCAGCGGTCAATACAAAAAAAAAACCCTATTGTTTTAAATGGACCGTGCGCAGCCCTTCTCTTTCCCTTGGCTGCGCACGTCCTCTCTCATCTCTTTCTCTCTCTATTTTTCTCTCATTCCTCCATTGTTACTCTCTCTCTCCAACAAGTCACAAGGTATGATTTCTACCTCTCTACTCTCAATTTTCTTCATGATTCCCTTGTTTTTAACTTGAGATATCTTTATTTATGTAATTTTTGATGGATTTTGGGATTATTTTGTGTGAAAATTTCTAAATCCCTTGCTTAGAATCATTATGTTTCTTGTAAAAATTGATTATCTTGTTAGATTTGAAACATGCATGGTTGGTATTGCATTTGTTTTAAATGGGATTTGAAATTATTGGCATGTGTGTTTATAGTATTCTTTGATATAATGTTTTTGACATTGATATTATTAGAATGATGAAATTATTGTTGGAATGCCCAATGTGGATTATAATGAGTTTGATACCGTTATAATGATGAGTTTCTATTGGTAATATGTGTATTTGGACACTTACTTTGAAAAGAAGTGCTGCCAATTTCTGTTCAGAATATCTGTGAATTTATTTTGATTATTTATTGTGACAGATGGCAAAAACTCATATTGGCAAGCGCCCTCGGATTAGTGCAGCAGATAAAGGAAAGCGTCCTGCCACTCCAAGACTGGCGCAACACAAAGAATTCCGAGATAGGGTGAACAGGTTCCAGGCACGGCCCTGGATTATTGAGAGGGGCATTGATCTAGAAAGTATGGCACAGACGCCCATTCCAGCCGCCGTTGCTGCCCGCCAGTGGGAGAGGTACGTTGCTAGGCCGACACGGCCTAATAGGAGTCTCGTGATCGAATTCTATGCCAGTGCTATGGCAAGGAGGCTCCAGGATGGAGGAGTTGTTATGGTCCAGGGGGTTGAGATCCTGATCAATCCCGAGGTGATAAATCAGTTCTTTGAGGTTCCTGATATTGACATTAGAGGCGGAGGAGGGGTGGAGTACCTTGATACTCTCGACCCGTTTCGAGGACGAATGGCTGCAGTCCTTAGGATGGATGGGCTTGAACAGTGGGACCTATTGCGGAAGTTGTACCAGCGTGACATGCATGTGGACGTCGCCTTTTGGAACATTTTTCTGACGTGTTCGCTGCTACCTTCTCAGCACCGCACCGAGATTTTCTATGACCAGGCTCGTATATTGCTCCGGTTGAGGACTGGTGGCCCCATCAACATTGGGAGGGTGATTTTTGGTGCTATTCGTGAAGCCTGTGGCACTGATGACTTATCCATGGTATTTCCATGTTTGATCACGGCTTTCTGCAGTTGGGCAGGAATTGATGTGACTGCAGGTTTGGAGCACAATGACCCATCCATGCTCACCAGGACTAGATGGAACCAGCAGTTGGCTCTTCGGGGTTTGCCTCCTGTTGGAGATTATGCGCGAAGCAGACGTCGCAGAGAGGAGCGTGCAGCAGCAGCTGCCGCGATGGCACAGGAGCAGCCCGAGGAGGATGCACCTGCAGCACAGCCCGGAGGTGATCAGTTTCACACTCTTTTACAGGCTATGAAGGCTCACATGGATTTGCGCATCCGGTAGATGGAGGTTCGTATGGAGGAGCGTTTTGACGATGTCGAGACAAGCATAGATGATTTGCGCACGATGATGACTAGTCGGTTTTCTGTGGCTAGTGGGAGTGGAGCTCCGTCTCAGCCTCCTTTTCCTGAGCAGGATCCTTATGCAGCTAGTGGATCGGGATTTGAGCAGCAGTTTGATGACCAGAGGACCCCGATCATGCAGTTTGATGATGAGGAGCCGTGGGATGACCAGTTAGACTCCGATCAGCACACCGAGATCTTACCTTCAGATGAGGATGGCGGAGATTGATAGGATATGATTTCTTTTGACTTTTTATTTTATTTTCTTTTTCTTTTATTTTCTTTGGATATTGTAGTTTATTTCTTTATGTCTGTCCCTACCATAACTGTCTTGACTGTCAACATTGGGGACAATGTTAAGCTCAGGTTTGGGGGTATTTAGTGTCGTTTTGGTTTTTAGTTTTATTTTCGTTCTGAGTCTGTCGTTCCTCCTGAATCTTTGATGAGATGCTTTGATGTGTGCTTTAGAACCAGTATGCTTTATTCAATGTGTTTAAACTAAAGTCTAGCCACTTAGAGTATTGCGTTGCATTTTTTCAAAAATTATGACATGCTCTTGATATGATAGTGGATAGGATGCTTAGTTGGATTGCCATGATTAATAGTGGAGACTACCTTGGTGAGTTCACTAAGCCAAAAAGCGTACATAAATGACATGATATGAGTGATTAATTGTTTCTACTCTTTAAACACTACATAGGTTCTTAGCACTAGACTTGATCTCTATAGGCTTAACATTGAGCATTATAGAACGTTCATCATAAAAGATTACACATGCTATCTTTGATCTTGAGTAAGTTGAACCAATGGAAGTGATTTCAGACTATGTGTGCTTGATCTACTTAAAAGGCCTTAAATATTTCCTACCTTATGTGTGTGCTCCATAGCCCTGTTTGAAGCCAAACACTGATTAGCCTTTTTCTTTCTTCACCACACTGACTTTAACCTATGTAAGCCTGAATTATAGCCTTACCTTTTTAACTTGGGATCATACATTGAGATTGTGAAGAAGACTTGAGATTTCGCCGCAGGAATATGTGCGAAGGTAATGAGTAACAAGTGAAGAAGAGCTGCATTCAATCCAAAGCTGAGAGGAACTGTATTTGTATTCAAAAAAAAATAAAAAATGGTGCAACAGAAATATGCACGGTTTAATGAATTCAACCAGTCAAATGACTGGTAGTGTTGTATCTACTCTTAAAGGAGTTATCAAGAATTTGGTGAAAGAGGTGGTTTGAAATTAATGGTGAGTGGTGTCATTCCACTTGCAAACAGGAAGAAAGGAAGGCCTAAAAGAAAGCAAGGCCTTGAAGACGAAGTGAAGACTCTCATTGAATGATCCTAGGGTTTTTGAATTCCTTTTTCCTGTTCTTTCTTAGCCCCTACCCAATAGCCCCATTACAACCATAATGAAAGTCTGATTGATCTGCTGGTTATCCTTGCAATGAAAGTAGAAGGTAAGAGTGTGCTTAATCTTGTTCATAATGCCTGATTCTTTTCATGAGATCTTTTGCTTACAAATCAAGCGTTCTTTCAATGATATATTCATATGCGATAATAACTTGAAATTTCTTGTGCATAAATTCCATTCGCATATGCTTGATGAGTGAAATTGCCTAGGTTCTGAGTGAAATATGAGCGATATCTTGTGAGAAGTAGAGTTGAGGCGAATTATATCTATGGCGTCTGGCAAAGGTGTTTTTGATGCTAGATTGTCTTGAGCATGGGCTTTTCATTTAAAACGAACAATGTTTACAGTTTTATGGCTTAATTTTAGTCTTTGCATATTGGCTTAAGCATGCATTATTTCGTTATGGGCGCTAATCGATTGCATCTCGAATGATGGGATTTTGTTGGATATGTTTGTGGGTGTCATAGCTGTAAACCCTCAGGAGACAAAACTCCTCCTCTAGGGACACCTAGAGGTTTAAAGGCTTGTAGCATATGCTCAATGCTATCGCGCTCCCTGCGAAAGTGGCTTAGCTAGGATTTAGTTTTTTCTTTTTAGTTGGTTAGTTGGTTTTGCTCGAGGGCTAGCAAAAGTTAGGTTTGGGGGTATTTGATCGGTCTATTTCTATATATGTTTTAGACCCCTATTTCCTAGTATTTGTGCTTTGTTCTCGAGTATTTTAGGCTGTTTGATGTGTTTGTTGAGCTGTGCAGGTCTCGTTATCAGAAGTGGTGCAAATATTCAAGTATGGAAGAAAAGATGTCAATGCTGATCAGAAGTACATTTTTCTGCAGTGGACCACCCCCTAGGTATGCATACCTAGCGGTCATATGTCGCGGTCAATGCATGTTGAAGCCTCCAAGTGAAAATTGTGAAGGACCGCCCCCTAGGTAGTGCCTATCTAGCGGTCCTATCTAGCATCAAACTCCAGAGATGTTGTGCATGAAGAACCGCGGCCTAGGCATGTCTTGTCTAACGGTCCTAGCTTGCACTAAACTCCAGCAGTGTGTCATTCAAGTGGCCGCCCCCCAGGCACTGTCCTACATAGCGGTCCTACCTAGCGGTGGTCTCCAGTGGTGTTGCAAAAAGATGACCGCGGGGTAGGAAAGTTGCCTACCTGGCGGCACGTGCAGCGAGAGTTTAAGATATCTGATTCGTTTAGGTCAGCGAATGACGAGGTTGCGAGCCACTATAAATAAGACATGAGAGAGGAGAGGCTGCGAGATTGAGAGCTATTCTACCATCCATCCTTGGAAGACACCGAAAAGCAAGAAGAAGACGAAGGATTCGAAGCAAGATTAGAAGACAACAATGGGTTCTATCTTCTCCTCTTCTATATTTTTGTTTCCTCCATTGATGTGTAACTAAATCCTTACTATGGATTCAATGTGAACCTCTATGAATACTCTTTGTTAGAATTGACTATGTTTTAGTAATTCAAGTTTTGTTTCATTCAATTTGGGATTTCTTCTTGTCTATGCATGGTTTGTGCTAGTCTTGAATCTAGGGTTTATATGTTAAGGTTATTCTTAGCCAATATTCAATTGAATGAATGAATTTATTGTTGCAGGTTGCACGTTATCTTTGGTTCTCTTGTTCTTGTGCTTAATGGGTTCTCAATCATAGTTTATATGCAAGGTTTGCTATTGACTGTGATTGAGAATACTTGATTGTGTGCTTTGTGGGTTTTAGGTTATAGTTTATATGCAAGGTTTGCTATTGACTCAACTAAGAACGCTTGGTGTATGGTTGATGTATTTTCTGTTATAGTTTGTATGCAAGGTTTGCTATTGATTGTAGTAGAAGTACTTAATTTATCCCAGGACCACATAGCACTAATTATACATAATTTAAGAACGAACCCTTAACTTGATTAACATTCTTTGTGAAAGTCAATTTGAAGCATTGAGTAAACGTAGTTGGGGAGCATTGATGGCCTAGTCCTCTCACCTCTTGATCACATTCACATATTCTTGTTAACTACTTTCTTAGTTTAATATAGTTTTTAATCAAATCAATCAAATCAATCTGAAATCTCTTGGTTACTGTTAATTGCTTAGCTTTAATTAGAATTGGTTTTAGTCGATAAATCTCTTTTCCTCGTGGGAATGATCCCTACTTGTCGCTGTACTTATCTCACGATTCGTGTACTTGCGAGTTAGGTTTTTATAACACGATTTTACACATCAGATATGTATAAGGTAGACACAATTCTTTAGTTAGTCTTGAATAACGTTCACAACTTAAGTTAAAGGTTGGGCACCTTTATCTTGTTAAAGTTGTAGAATTCTTTTACTAGCATTTGAATGGGATCGAATGTGTTGTGATGAGTCTAAAATCATCGAAGGGTCTTCGAGTAAAAGAATCTAGTGCACTGGGTGCATTGAATTGGATCACAATGAAATACTTTTTCTAGAACCATCAATAGATAAAAGTCTTTTCATTATCAGGACAATAGGAGAGTCTATCTTAATCCTGAGATAAATGATGGACTTATGGTTGCAAGTGTTATCATTTGAGCTATCAATGAGTACGATTATATAGCATAGTCTATCCTCGATAGTTTGGTGGTATTCATTTGTTAATCGATAGAGGACTTCATTTATAGATATGGACATCGTGGCTCCATTTATTAAATGTGAGTAGAATATCATCATATGGATGCTTTGTGGTTTGGGATATGAAATCTTAACGTTGAGTTTTCAATAGTGTCTATTGAAAGATGACTTCTGGACAAGTCATAATATATATCCAAGTTCAAAGTGTGGTCATATGAGTAAATATGGTAACTTGGAGAGCTATAGGCGGTCTATGAGCTCTTGGCGATTACTGATATTCTTCACGAGGATTCACTATCTCCCATATGATTGTCTAGGGCATGAATGAGTATCGTTAACTTATTCCATCTTTATTTAAGAGTGCAATTTTAGTTCTTTAGTGGAATGAACTAAAATTAATAGATTGAACCTAAGTGAATCATTTGTTGATTGTGATTGGGTTATGTCTATTGGAGCTTAAATTTAGATAGGCTCGCCAAGATCCCCAATCCATACGGACTTGCATGAATCACTTGATATATTCTACCGGACTATTTGTGGGTCCATTTAGAATTGTATTTAATATATTAAGAATATAATTTGCACATTATTTATTTAATGAGCTGTTTAATTATATTAATATATTAATGAAAGGCATGTAGGCTTGTTTCTTTTAATAAGAATGGGTCTAGTTCACATGTGGGCTTTTTATTAAAGTCCAAATAGATTAAATAAAATAAGAAAACAATATGTAGCCCAAGTTCTAGTCATGGGCGGCAATGACTAATTTTTAACCCATTATATTGTTTTATTTTATTATTTAATTAAATGAAAATTAATTAATATGTTAATTAATTATTTAATTAAAAATCAAATCTTTTTCTGATTAGGAAATATGTTTCCTAGTAGTATACTACTATTAGTATTATACTGAATATAAAAGACTTTATTTGTTTAGTCAAATAAGGAAGTCTTTTATATAGTCACAAATACACTAAAGAGTTGGATTAGAGTTTGAATATTATATACATGACAAGTTGAATTCAAATTGCTATAAAATATATATAATATATATGGCAACTTATTGCCGAGATATATATGATATATATATATGAAAAGTAGAATTTATGCATATATGGGCATATGGCCGTGCAAAATATAAATATATATATATATTAATTAGGCATACAGTTATTGCAATATAAATATATATATATATATATATATTAGGCTATTGTGCAGTAACATATATATAATGATGTATTATGTATATAAGGATTTGTGCAGTTACATATATATATAATGATATATATTAGGCGTTGGATAGTTATATATATATTTTGCGGCAATAGATATATATATATATATATTATTTATATATATTTTGTGGCAATAGACTTATATATATATATTCTTCATATATTTTTCATGAACCCTAGTTTTTGCAATTGAGAGATTTTTCTTTTGCTAGAGAAAAATAAAATCCAACTCTTAGACTAGTGTGAAATTCGGCCAAGAGAGATTGTGAGAAGAGATTGTTCTTATTTCGCTAGTGCACTAGTAATCTTTACATCAAAAGGTTTTGTGCACAATTTCGAATAAGGTTCACGCGAGTTTCAATCTAACGATTGTGAATTCAAAAGTGACCGGGACATTCTTTGCAATCTTTTGGAGTTTATTGTGACTAACAAATATCAGAAAAGTTTTGTTGTCCATTCTCAGGTACACAATTCAAAGAGAAGGGAGACCACGCTCCTAGGTGATTCACGTTCGTGATCGGATTAGAAGATCTTGCGGATTACCATCGACGCATAGTCAATCGGATCACGCGACAAAGGTATGATATCTTTTGGTATATATTGTTTAATTAATTAAAGGGTTAAGGTTCAATATGGAAAAAACTTTAAAATATACTAAACTTTTTTTTAGTCTCGCTTCCGCTGCGTGCACGTATTTTTTCCCTACAATTGGTATCAAAACCTGGTTGTACCCTTTAATTAATTAACGTATATATACGTGAATCTTTTTCTTTTTATTGTGATTATGCATGTTTAGAAAGAGATGGCACTCTAGGTATTCTCATATATAATTACATTGGAATGTATGGATTTATATATGTTATATTTTGATATAAAGTGAATTGTTATTGCTCGATTTTGATCCTAGAATTTCAATGTAATTTTTTTTTCGGAATTGTAACAAGAAGGGTGGCCTATTATCGTTACAATTTCCTTCTTGGTAGTTGCTAATATATATTTTTTTTTATATTATATTAAACTGCAGTATTTTTTTTTAATGTATTAAAATAAGTGCAGTATTTTTTTTTATTAAATACTGCTGTGAATAAAAAAAAATTTACTACAGTATTTTTATTGTTTAAATATGTATGTAATATGTTCAATCATCGAAGATTCGAAGACTTGAAGAATTAATAGCAACCGGAACGAGTTTGGGACCATGCGCACCATAGCAACGTGCACGCGCGCAAAATTGCACGCAGCTGTGCATGTTGGACTGTGGGCTGCGCATGGCAGCCCCATGGAGTCCATGGGCTGCACACGGCAGCCCTTGTTAAGGTTGTGGAGTGTACACGTCAATTGGGCAGCCGTGGGTGCTCACGTGATCCATGGGCCGCTTGAAGATTTGTTCGCCAAGAAAGGAGATTTTTTGTATTCCAAACAATTGTAATTTACTTGCTTTTCTAAGATGGATCAAAATCGTGGCTATTTATTTTGTGTAAATATTACAATATTTGTTATTGTTTGATAACATGTCATGTAGAATAGGAGTGTCACTCATATATCTCTTTTGGTATGAACATGCATTGAATGATTTAGGTATCTAATTGGCATCTAGATAACTTGGTAAATCATTCTATGGGATTTAATCACATGCCTTAAATGATTGAGTGGGAGAAGGTGTATTGCAAACACCTATGGCCTCCAAGGTTAGTTGAGCTATATTATTTTTGGTAATCCCCCCAAGGGGCGTCCATGAATGGAATATAGCAAGATACTTCCTTACAATGATAGACTAGACAATTGACTCAAACGAGATCTACTCCCCAAGGAGGGATTTTCGTGAAGGAATATATTGAGGGTCGAAATTTTGGTAGTACACTCAATGTGGTTTTATTGATATCCTCCCAAGAGTTCTTGTTAATAAAATCACAAGGCTAAAATTGAAAACGTTGGTTGTTATGTTAACAATTAGGTGGGACCTAGTCTAACTAATAAATGGTGCGAACTCCCAAAGGAGGCGTAACATTTATAGGTGTTGGATCGAACGTTGAATTTTACGATTGAATTATAAATATTTAATTCAAGATAAATATTCGAAAATGCTAAACAATGATTATTTACTCATATACATTTTTGTTAAGAAATCATGATCCCATCCCTAATGATCATCCTAAAAGATAAAACTTTAACCGGTAATAATTATGTCACATGGAAAAGGAAAATTGGGTTGTTGCTGCAAGCTGAAAAAATATAAATTTTGTTCTGACTACTCCTAAACCACCTGCTCCTACTAATGAATATAATGTGATGCAATGAGACGAGTATGAGTAGTGGAAGACCTCTAATAAGATGGCCAAATGGCTACCATCTCCGACGTGTTGCAATAGAAGCATGAAGGAATGGGGTCTGCTGCTGATATGATGATGTCTCTAGAAGAGATTCATATGGTTGGCAAAGTTGCTACTATTAAGACCCGTCAGAAGGTCAATGAATAATAGAAGAAGAAAAAGCAACTTGGGCTTACCAAAAAAGTAACCAAGATCAAAAGGAAGTGCTTCTTTTGTGGTGAAAGAGACATTGGAAAAGTAATTTTCCAAAGTCTCAAAATAAGAAGGAACAAGGTAATATGAATTATCTTGAAACATGTTTTTCTGGCAGATTCTACAGATTCTTGGATCGTAGACTCTGGAGCCACTAATCATGTTTGTTATTCCTTACGGGGGTTTCAAGAAAGGAGAAGGCTAAATAAGAATAAAATCAACTTGCGTTTAGGCAACGGAGCGTTGGTGTCTGATAGTGCAATGGGAGATATTAGAGTTAATCTAGATGCTAGTAGGCATTTAGATTAGATAGACATTTATTTTGTACCTCAATTCAAGAGAAATTTAATTTCAGTTTCTTGATTAAATAAATTTGAATATTCGGTTACTTTTAATAAATTTTTTATTATTAGTAAGGATGACAAATTTGTTTGCAAAGGTACATTGGAAAATGGTATATTCTATTTACATAGAAATATCTCTCACTTGTCAGATACAGAATTAACGCAACCTAATCATAAAAGAGTAAAATTATCTTAAGATGAAACCTACCTATGCCATTTGCGCCTAGGTCATATTAACCTTAATAGGATTAAAAGGTTGGTTAGTGATGGACCTTTAAGTGACTTAAAGGTTGATGACCTACCAACTTATGAATCCTGTTTGGATAGGTAAAATGACCAAAAGGTCGTTCAGGACCAAAGGCACAAGAGCCACTGAATGTTTATGATTAATGCATACTGATGTATGTGGTCCTATGAGCATTCAAGCTAGAGGTGGATATGAGTACTTCATCACTTTCACAGATGATCATTCAAGATTTGGTTATGTGTATCTCATGAGACATAAGTTGGATGCTTTTGATATGTTCAAAGCATTCATAACTGAAGTGGAGAATCAGCTAGAGAAATACATAAAAATCTGAGATCTGATCGTGGCGGAGAATATCTATCTGGTGAGTTTCAGCAATATCTTATTGATAATGAAATCATTTCTCAGTTTTCTACACCAGGTACACCTCAACAGAATGGGGTGGCAGAAAAAAAAAATAGAACTCTTGTGAATATGGTTAGGTCAATGTTGAGTTATTCAACACTCCCTGTTTCTTTTTGGGGATATGCTCTACAAATTGCAATGTACATTCTAAACGATGTACCATCGAAGTCGGTTCCTTAAACACTGCATGAGTTGTGGACTAGATGAAAACCTAGTTTACAACACTTAAGGATATTTGGTTGTCCTGCGCATGTGTTAAAAGGAAAGACAGAAAAGATGGAGTCCCGTACAGAAACATGCAAATTTGTAGGGTATCCAAAAGGAACTAAAGGGTATTATTTCTATAGTCCTTCAGATCTTAATGTATTTGTTTCGACAAATGCTAAATTTCTGGAAAAGGACTATATGAATGAGTTTATACCTAAAAGTAGAATTGTCCTTAATGAGATGTCAGGAGATACAATTCCACAAGAGGTTTCACAACCTAGCCCAATTGTAAGTTCCGTACCATCACAAGATCAACAACCTGACATTCCTTGTCGTAGTGGGAGGGTTGTAAGACAACCCGAGAGATACATCGGTCTGGGAGAATCAGTGGAGAATCTCCTGGACGATGATGATCCCTACAAATATAAGGAAGCAATGGAGGATGTTGATAGTCGTCATTGGCAAAAGGCAATGCAATATGAGATTGAGTCCATGTTCAATAACAAAGTCTGGTCCCTTGTAGACTTGCCTAAAGGGATAAAACCCATTGGGTGCAAGTGGGTATACAATAGGAAAAGAGGTATGGATGGAAAGGTGGAAACCTTTAAAGCTAGATTAGTAGCTAAAGGTTATACACAGAAAGAAGGTATCGATTACGAGGAAACCTTCTCCCCTGTGGCCATGCTTAAATCCATTAGGATACTCTTATCCATTGCGGCATCTTTAGATTTAAAGATTTGGCAAATGGACGTCAAGACAGCTTTCCTTAACGGAAGTCTTGACGAAAACATCTAAAAGATGCAACCAGAAGGATTCATTAAAAAATGCCAAGTGGAAAAGGTATGCAAGTTGCAAAAATCCATATATGGATTAAAGCAAGCATCCAGATCCTGGAACATAAGGTTCGATCAAGTTGTGAAAGGTTTTGGATTTGTTCGAAACCTTGACGAACCTTGTGTATACAAAAGGATCAAACGCGACAAGTTGGTTTTCCTAATTCTTTATGTTGAAAATATATTACTCATCGGAAATGATGTAGGTGTATTGACATCAGTAAAAGAATGGTTAGCAAAACAATTTGATATGAAGGACTTAGGAGAAGCAAGTTATATTCTTGGTATCCAAGTAATAAGGGATAAAAAGAATAGAACGATTGCACTATCCCAAGCTTCATACATAGATAAAATCTTGTCTAGGTTTTCCATACAGGATTCCAAGAAAGGTATGTTACCTTTTAGGCATGGAATCAAACTTTCTAAGGAACAAGTTCCTAAGAATGAGCATGATGAGCAATTCATGAGTAGGGTTCCATATGCCTCGGCAGTTGGAAGTCTCATGTATACAATGCTCTGCACTAGACCAGATATTTGTTTTGCTGTTGGCATAGTTAGCAGGTTTCAATCGAAACCTGGTCCTAATCACTGGACGGCAGTCAAGCATAATTTCAAGTATCTCAGGAGAACGAGAGACAATATGCTTGTATACTCTGGAGGGGATTTGATTCTCGTAGGGTATACAGATTCTGATTTCCAATCGGATTTTGACTCCAGAAAATCCACATCAGGATCTGTGTTTACTCTGGGAGAAGGAGCAGTCATATGGAGGAGTATCAAGCAATCATGCATTGTTGACTCCACCATGGAAGCTGAGTATGTTGCTGCATGCGAAGCTGCTAAAGAGGCTGTCTGGCTCCGCCAATTCTTGATTGACTTAGAAGTGGTTCCTAGTGCGAATAAGCAGATCACTATTTACTGTGACAACAGTGGAGCAGTGGCTAATTCGAAAGAACCAAGAAGTTATAAGAGAGGAAAACACATTGAAAGGAAGTATAATCTTCTTAGAGAGATTGTTCATAGGGGTGATGTGACGATTACCAAAATCGTGTCAGCAGAAAATCTAGCGGATCCCTTCACAAAGGCTCTACCACATAAGAGTTTTGATGGGCACCTAGAGAATATGGGAATGAGAGATATGACACATTTGCTATAGCGCAAGTGGGAGATTGTTAGGGTTATGCTCAATAGCAAGAGTGTAATGTTGTACTTGACAATCTTTTCATATTAATAAAGTGATTTCTATTAGTTAAAAAAATCTTATATAACATTTATTATTATAATTGTCAAAGTAAATAATCATAAGGTCAAAAGACTATGAGAAAAGAAGAATTGTTCGTACATCTGGATATGTATGAGGTAGACACAATTCTTTAGTTAGTCTTGAATAACGTTCACAACTTAAGTTAAAGGTTGGGCACCTTTATCTTGTTAAAGTTGTAGAATTCTTTTACTAGCATTTGAGTGGGATCGAATGTGTTGTGATGAGTTTAAAATCATCGAAGGGTCTTTGAGTAAAAGAATCTAGTGCACTAAGTGCATTGAATTGGATCACAATGAAATACGTTTTCTAGAACCGTCAATAGATAAAAGTCTTTTCATTATCAGGACAATCGGAGAGTCTATCTTAATCCTGAGATAAATGATGGACTTATGGTTGCAAGTGTTATCATTTGAGCTATCAATGAGTACGATTATATAGCATAGTCTATCCTCGATAGTTTGGTGGTATTCATTTGTTAATCGATAGAGGATTTCATTTATAGATATGGACATCGTGGCTCCATTTATTAAATGTGAGTAGAATATCATCATATGGATACTTTGTGGTTTGGGATATGAAATCTTAACGTTGAGTTTTCAATAGTGTCTATTGAAAGATGACTTCTGGACAAGTCATAATATATATCCAAGTTCAAAGTGTGGTCATATGAGTAAATATGGTAACTTGGAGAGCTATAGGCGGTCTATGAGCTCTTGGCGATTACTGATATTCTTCACGAGGATTCACTATCTCCCATATGATTGTCTAGGGTATAAATGAGTATCGTTAACTTATTCCATCTTTATTTAAGAGTGCAATTTTAGTTCTTTAGTGGAATGAACGAAAATTAATAGATTGAACCTAAGTGAATCATTTGTTGATTGTGATTGGGTTATGTCTATTGGAGCTTAAATTTAGATAGGCCCGCCAAGATCCCCAATCCGTACGGACTTGCATGAATCACTTGATATATTCTACCGGACTATTTGTGGGTCCATTTAGAATTGCATTTAAAATATTAAGAATATAATTTGCACATTATTTATTTAATGGGCTATTTAATTATATTAATATATTAATTAAAGGCATGTGGGCTTGTTTCTTTTAGTAAGAATGAGTCTAGTTCACATGTGGGATTTTTATTAAAGTCCAAATGGATTAAATAAAATAAGAAAACAATATGTAAGCCCAAGTTCTAGTCATGGGCGGCAATGACTAATTTTTAGCCCATTATATTATTTTATTTTATTATTTAATTAAATGGAAATTAATTAATATGTTAATTAATTATTTAATTAAAAGTCAAATCTTTTTCTGATTAGGAAATATGTTTCCTAGTAGTATACTACTATTAGTATTATACTGAATATAAAAGACTTTATTTGTTTAATCAAATAAGGAAGTCTTTTATATAGTCACAAATACACTAAAGAGTTGGATTAGGGTTTGAATATTATATACATGACAAGTTGAATTCAAATTGCTATAAAATATATATAATATATATGGCAACTTATTGCCAAGATATATATATATATATCATATATATGATATATATATATATATATGAAAAGTAGAATTTATGCATATATGGGCATATGGTCATACAAAATATAAATATATATATATTAGGCATGCAGTTATTGCAATATATATATATATATATATTAGGCTATTGTGCAGTAACATATCTATAATGATGTATTATGTATATAAGGATTTGTGCAGTTACATATATATAATGATATATATTAGGCGTTGGATAGTTATATATATATTTTGCGGCAATAGATATATATATATATATTCTTTATATATATTTTGTGGCAATAGACTTATATATATATATATATTCTTCATATATTTTTCATGAACCCTAGTTTTTGCAATTGAGAGATTTTTCTTTTGCTAGAGAAAAATAAAATTCAACTCTTAGACTAGTGTGAAATTCGGCCAAGAGAGATTGTGAGAAGAGATTGTTCTTATTTCGCTAGTGCACTAGTAATCTTTACATCAAAAGGTTTTGTGCACAATTTCGAATAAGATTCACGCGAGTTTCAATCTAACGATTGTGAATTCAAAAGTGACCGAGACATTCTTTGCAATCTTTTGGAGTTTATTGTGACTAACAAATATCAGAAAAGTTTTGTTGTCCATTCTCAGGTACACAATTCAAAGAGAAGGGAGACCACGCTCCTAGGTGATTCACGTTCGTGATCGGATTGGAAGATCTTGCGGATTACCATCGACGCATAGTCAATCGGATCACGCAACAAAGGTATGATATCTTTTGGTATATATTGTTTAATTAATTAAAGGGATAAGTTTCAATATGGAAATTTTTTAAAAATATACTAAACTTTTTTTTAGTCTCGCTTCCGCTGCGTGCACGTATTTTTTCCCTACAGTGACTACCATGTGTAGGGCTTAAACACCTTAGGTCTAAAATCGCTATTAGAGGCCTGTTGGGTAGTAGTGGTGAGTTAGTGACCGTGGACGATTTGACAGTGGTCAACCTAGGTTGTAAACACCATTACAATTAGTGGATTCGAGGATCGTGTGTGGCACACATATCAGCCCGTGGTTTTTCCTTGTTGAAGTTTTACATGTAAAAATCAAGTGTTCTATATATTTCGCATTTTATACTTGATTTTATTGTTGGTTGAATTGGGTTATTTTTGTAATATTGACTAATTCGAAAAATTTGGTAATAACAAATTAACAACACATTCATCCCCTTCTAGATTGTATTTAGACACACGCGTAATATATTTATTTTCAAGATCAAAGGACATAGATTAATTAATAAGAATTAATCAATTAATTATTCATAATAAAATTTTACGTACACTCTATTCAACTCTATTCACTCTTAAATATATTTAAGAATATTAATATTTGGTAAGCTCGAAAGATATTAATTAATTAATTAATAAGAATTAATTAATTAATTAATTATAATTAAAATCTTATTTATTATTTTTTATAATTAGAGCCATGATTAAAGATAAGATAAGTTGAACTTTTCTTTCAATCCAATAGATATTAATATGAAATTTGAATCAATTAAAGAAACTCTTAGGTCCAATGTCATTAATAACAAGACTATCTATTTCCACCATTATACCAATAGTTTCAATGGATCTTCTTAATTAGACAAATCAACTTATATATATATATAGCCACAAAACAATTTCGAGAGATATATATCGTAAAAATGAAAAATAAATTATGTTACAGGTTTGTTTACAAGCATGCAATTTTTGAATGACCATAATATTGGGCTTACAAGTGTGATGATTCAAAACACAGGAGTCTAAGGTGGATGATCGAAAATGGATATATGAAGCTAGATTTCTTTAGGATCCCTGAAATCCAGAAAAATTGATTCTTTACTTATCTCTTAAAATAGGAAGATGTAAGTTGTTTATTATTATTATACAATTTTAGTTTAGCATCATCCATTTTCAATTTTTTCTTCTATTTAAGTACTCAAATCATAGACTTATATGATAGTTCTCCTATCAGGTTGTCCTAAAATTATAATTTCAGAACGACCAACCACATCCACATGCTTAAATAAAATGCTAATTTTTTTTAACAAACATGTGGCTATGATTGGTTGTGGACGACCTGATAGGAGAATTATCATATATATATATACACACACACGCATATAAATACAAATGGATGCATCAACTTACCAATTAAATTGTTGATTTGCAGTTCATGAACGTTAATTCTTATATATATTTTTAGTCCTTTTGTAGATAAATGATTCAACACCAGCTTTTATGTTGTTTATGAATCATGTGGTTTATGAGATTTAGAAGATCCAGTTTTTATGATTTATGTTGATCATTAGAAGTGAATTGCATCAACAGAAGAAAAAAAGATAGGTTTGCAGATCATGTAGGCGTTAAGCCATCACTGCCTTTACACGTGGTGGTGTTGGGTGTTGTATCAACACTCCATCGTTCTTTTGAGTTGTGCGGTCCATCCGACCTAAAAATTTCTTTTTCCTAGCACAAACAACTCAAACAACATCAAATGCATATGCTTTAAATAAAATAAAATAAAATAAAACAATAAAACCAACATCACAAACTACATTTTTATCAACTAAAACTAGAGATATCTAACGAATAAACCAACTCCCCGGCAGAGGTGCCACTTTTTGACAAGGCCGTTGTTGTGTCTATCAAAAAGATATTATCTAATTATTCTACCTCGCAAATGCACGAGTCAAATGACTAGTATAGTGAGTAAGAAGGGGTCGTTCACATAAAGAGGTGAAATTCATCAACTATCTCTAGCTCTATAGTTTATGAAAGCAATGTAAATGTAATGTGGATGAGGTGAGAATGGTATGTTAGATGTGTAAGCATAATGCCATGTGAGAAAGGTGAGTGAATTGGAAAACTAACTAACTAAAGTTATAAAACAAAAGATAGAAAAGTAACCGGGTACCTGCCTTTCTAATTAGTCTATTCCTAATTTAAGTTATTCTACTCCTAAAGGCAGCACCTTAAGTTACGAAAACAATAGTGACTTGGAGAGATGCAAGATACAATCATACAAAGGAAACACAATATGTAAATTATGCAGATTGTAGATCATGTGAATACCATTTAACTCAAGTAAGGGGTTCGTTATCTTGATTAAGGAATTACCGAAATCAATTCATCACTCAACCAATAGTCATGGAAGAGCAATTATTATGACAGATTTTTTTTTTATGATGTAGCTGTTTTGTGTTAGATTTGTAAAATATTATGATGTGGTCAAATTTTATTTGTTAGGCGTCCCATGTTATGCTTTGCGCTGGAGTTACGCATTTATCATTTTTGCAAGGCACAAAAGATATTCTGATTTTCAATTTAATTATTAGAATTTCTTCAATCCCAATAGAGTTTCGAGTCTCTCCCAATAATTGTAATTGTAATTGTAATTGTATTATATATTCAAGAATCAGTATTTCCAAATTAACTATGATGTAAATTAGTCAGTGCAGTTATCCAATTTGTAGGATGAAGAACATTATAAAAAAGTTGAAAAAATGTGGCAGGATGTGCTACCATCCTGTTTTATTTCTTCCTTTTGTTCTTAATTGTTGTTTATTGTTCTTTGTTTTTCTTTCAAAAAAAAAAAAAAAAAACTATACACCACTATTTTTGTAAGTTACTATTATATATTCTTGCAATAACTTTATTATATTATTATGGTTTCACATTTTTTTTAATTACCAAATATTTATGTTTGAAATGATTTATTATATAATTTAGAATATCACTTTTGTAAGTGCCTCACTTTTTATTGTCTTATTTCATGACAAACTACATTGGGATTGATATGTAACGGGTAAATTAGCTTATTGTGATTGGCAAGCTTCCGGACTTCCCAACGTGACTTCAAGAGCAAGAGCGAAAAGTAATCACTTGACTTGCCTCTTGAAGAGATTTAGTTGCACACACACACACTTCATGCATTTGTACCTCATTGTTTATGTGTGCATTCCTCTCACAACCACACTTACACTTCATGTTAGTCTTAAGTGTGGTGTAATTCGTTTCCGTTTATGTGATCGGAAACGTCCACGCTTGCACAATGGTGTGCATGTCTTAGCGCAATGATTGACCACTTGAGAAGGTCTCATTCTTCTCTTGAATAAGTGTTTGATTTGGTTTGGTTGTTTGGAGTGAAGTTTCTAGTTTCAAAAGATTAGATTTCAATGATTTTCAAAACTGACATTTGTATGGTCTTGTGACCATAACTTTTTACACAAAGTTTCAAATTGAGTTTTGTAAAATTTTGGACAAACTAGACATCCATACATTTCCAACAGTATATTATTCGTAATATTTCATGACCGTTTGGTTTGGTTTTGAAATCTCCAAAGTGAACACTAAAACAGGGCATCACAGCTATTACTGAATCTGACCATTGATCACTCAATTGACTATAAAGTTTTTTACAGACATCAAAATGTTATTTCATAAATTGGAGTAGAAAGTAGACTTCCATACTTTTCCAATGATATATCATATGAAAGTTTTCAATGTCGTTTGGTCATGGTTTGGGCTGTTTGAATCTCGAGTAGAAGCTGAGCGCTAGTCTAGCGCTGGTCGGCATGCGCAACTCTCTAGCGCAAATTGGACAATGATTGTGCGCTGGTCGACTAACATCAAACCAGCGCAAATGACAGGATTTGGGCTGCTTTTTTCCAAAACGACATGGTTTCGTCTTGCCCTATTATATATGCATTATCTTCTTTCTTTTGCTTGACTAAGAGCTCACAAATTCACATTTTAGAGAGAGGAAGAGCTCACCTAGTGAGAGAAAGCAAAAGCTTGCTTTTTTAACTCTCCAAACCCAAACCCACGTGCATCTAACATCTTTCATGCATCAATCTTCATGAGTCTTCTTCATTTATGACTTGGTAAGTAAAACAAACACACATCTTCATTTATTGTTCTATCTTAGTCAAGACATATATTTGATTGCTTAGTTTAGCAAATCTTCACTCTTATTGCATATTTAGTGAAGTTATAACATGATTGGGTTTTGTTTGTGATAACTTACATGATTAGGATTATTTTCCCTAAATAGCTAACCCTAGAACATTCTTATAAAATTGGTTGATGATTAGGTTGATAGATTAATGTTTATTTATCTAGTCAAGCTTTATTGAATGTTCTTGTGGATTTAATTGAACTACAACTAATAGAGTTCACATGTATGGACATGTTGACATTGTTTGATAGCTAGGATTGTTTTGTGATTGATAACATCTAGCTAAGTCTATATGATTTGCATTTAGATATTATTGATTAGGATTTCTTGATTGCATTTGTTAATTGCATATTTATAGTCCTTGCCATGATTATTGATAACTTGTGTTGATTTGGCTTTGTTTGTTGACAATTAGGTTGTTAGAAATCTCTACAACTAATTGAGACCTCATGTATGTACATGTAGGCTTTGTTGATAACTAGGATGTTGATTTGCATGATAACATCTAGTTAAGCATATAGTGTTTAGTCTAGCACTCATTGTATTTGTGCATCATTGTGAAATACACTTAGACTTTTAATTCTCTTCAAGAGTCAAAGTCTTGTGGCTTCTAGGTGAAGTTGCACAAGCATTGTTCTAGCTCCTCTGTCAAAGGCCTGCGGGTAGATTAGGAGGTGCTCACTTGAGAGTGTAACCTTCTCTTCATATAGAGGTTGTCTAGGGTTGGTCTAGGTTCGCTATAAAGGCATGCGGGTAGTAGTGGTGGGTTAGTGACCGTGTAGGGTTTGACGTGGTCAACCTAGATTGTAAGCACCATTACATATAGTGGATTCGAGGATCGTGTGTGGCGCATATATCAGCCCATGGTTTTTCCTTGTTAAAGGTTTCCATGTAAAAATCAAGTTTTCTTTAATTTCCGCACTTTACACTTGATTTATTTTGTTGTGTGTTTGGGTTTTCATATGTTAACATTGACTAATCGAAAAATTGGTAATAATCGATTAACAACCCATGACACTCACGCAATATATATTTTTAACTTTTGTTTGGTACCAAATATAGACAGTGAAACTTAAAACGTTTTTAAATTTGAGAATAATCTGTAATTAATATATATATATATATTTAACAAAGACCGTGCATCACACGGTTGTCAAAGTAATATCATATAATAATATAATAACAACATTTTTTTAACCAGGAACTAACATGTGTCATCCTATTTAATGTTTTGTAAAATCATATATAATAGTTTATATATAATAACATGCCCCTAGAGGCGTAGCTTAGTTGGTAGATTGACGAGCATGAGGATTAGGCAAATGACTTCCAAATTAGCAGCTTGAATTCTACCAATAGCAAAAACTTCAAAAAAATAAAAAAAAAATAAAATACATAATCTAGATAGGTGGATGGCTAGATACTGTAAAAAAAAATAATAATAAAAAAAAATAATAAAAAAAAATAAAAAAAAAACCATTTTGTTTTTCCCAAAATAAACTCTAATATTTTTCTTTTCTTTTCTTAAGATGAAATGTTTAATTTGCATTTAATAAGATTAATTTCATTGTAACGTTTTCCTTATATTAAAATGACATGTTCACATTTAATAAGGTTAATTTCATTGTAAGTTATGTGCTTTGGTTTCATCTATTTGGTTTTTGGTTTTCCCACTATCAACAGTTCAACACATCTAATAAGATTAATTTTAATGTAACCTAATTTCCATTTTTTTACGGAGAAATGAATAAGGTTAATTTCAATTTAATATATGTGTTTTAATTCACCACAACCTTTTGACATTCTACGCGTTAATTTTAGCCCATTTCATATTTTTCTCTTGGTTTTTCATTACATATATATAACTGGAATCAAAACACCAAGGCACCGTTTGGCACCTGGGATTGGACTGGGATTGGACTATTTTAGTCCCAATCCCACGTTTGGTGAAGTTTCAAGACATGGGATTATTAGTCCCACCAACCAAATAATCCCATGATAGTGGGATTAAATAAACCCACCTCCAACCCCAACTCTATTTATCCCAGGACTAATTTATAAGTGGACCCCACCCATTTAATTTTTTTTCCATCACTTTTTTCCAACGTTTCCTCTCTCTCTCTGTGAAACCAAACCAGATTTCTTCTTCCTCTCTCTCTTTCTTCAACCTTTCATCTCCTTCCGCCGACGCTGCTTCGTCTCCGTCTCCTTCCGCCACACCAGCCTTTGTCTTCGTCTCCTTACGACGCGGCGGCCTTCGTCTTCTTCTCGTTCCGACGCGGCAGCCTTAGTCTTTTTCTCTCTCTCTCTCTCTTCCTCTCTTCCTCTCACCAGATCTTGGGTTTTTTTTTCTTTGTTAACTTTTTTTTTTCTTTATTATGATGATGATGATGATGGCCGTGGATGGTTGTTGTGATGGTGGTGATGATGATAGTCCCGAGATCTGGTGGCCGTGGTGGTGGTGATGATGATCCTGAAGTTGGCCGTGGATGGTGGTGGTGGTGATGATGATTCTGGGGTTTGTGAGATGGTGGCCGTGGTGGTGATGATGATGATGATTCTGAAGTTGGCCGTGGATGGTGGTGGTGGTGGTGGTTCTGGGGTTTGTTGAAAGAAACTGGAAAAATTGAAATGAAATGGGTTTTGAGATTGAAAGAGAGATTCGAAAAACTGAAATGAAACTGGAAAAACTGGATTTATTGATGATTATTGATGATCTGGGTTTGTCAAATTTTTGTATCTGGGTTTAAAAATTATTATCTTGTTTTTGTCAAAAATTATGATCTGGGTTAATTGTCAAATTTTTTGCTCGACAAAAAATTGACTTTTGATTAGTTCTCATTATTTTGACAGGAGAGATGTTGAGGCTAAGCAAACCAAATGAGCAAAAACAATATAATAAAATGACTGGGTTTGTTGATGAAGATCGATGATCTGGGTTTATCAATTTTTTGGATCCGGGTTTATCGAAATAATGTGTTCATATTATCAAATTTAAAATATTATTATATTTTCCTTTAACAAAAATTATTAATTCAGTCCAATCCGATGTTCGACCAAACAAAACACGGTATTAAATCAGTCCAGTCTCATGTTTCTCCAAACACAGTATAATATTAATTTAGTCCAGTCCAATCCAATCCAATCCCATTTAATCCCAGTCTCATCTTAATCCAATCCAATCCCATGAAATAGTCCAATCCAATCCCGCGCACCAAACGGTGCCCAAAGGTTTTCATTTTTTTCAACACGGTTTGCTTTCATCACTCACATATATATGTATATTATTCTATAATCTTTTTTCTTCATTAAATATTTATTTAATATTCAGTTTTATGCACTACAAGAAAAACTGTCTTTCTTGACAATTTTTTCAAAAAAAAATATATATATTTATCTTTAATAATTTTTTTAAACTTTTACTTCTTATTTTCAACACCAAATAAAATCCCGATATTGATTTATTTTACAGTAAGATATCGGCTTTTGGGCAAACCGATATTGAATAAGTAAAATTTTAAATTTAATTAATTTACTTTTAAATCACAAAAAGTATTCAAAAAAAAAAAATCATTTACTTTTAAAAAATTCATTTTTTTTTAATAAAAAAAATTGTTTATTTATTTTGTACCCTCTTGTTCCATACTAAGAGACTCGTTAATAATTCAACTACCCAAATAAATTAGTAATCTGAGTCTTACATTTGTTCATTAAATTGTAAGATGCATGTTGAGAAATATCTCCCATATAGTGAGAGTTGTATTCCAAATCATGCTTATTACAATTAATGTCACAAGTCTCCTATATGCCATGTTTGGTTGGATGGAATGGAATGGAAATAAAGTCATTCCATTTGTTTGGTTTGTTAAAATGCAAATGAATGGTGATTTCATTGGAACGGAGATTCCACCATTTTGGTGGAATGGGCATTCCATCAAAAAACCCAATGGAATGCCCTTCCATTCAAACTAAAATTTATATTCCATAAATACCCTCATATGCCCAAACTCCATTCCAAAAATACCCTCCTTTCCAAAAATAATATATTATTATTATATATTATAGTAATGATATATAAATATATATTTTATATATATGTTCCACATATTATAAATATAATATATATTATATTATATATTATATTATATTATTATAAGTATTAATATATTAAATAATGTATATTATATAAATATATTGTATAATATATATATTATAAATTATATATATATTATATATTATATTATATTATATTATATTATATATATTTATTATTATATGTATTATATATAATATATATGTATATTATTTATTATATATTATATATATTATTATATTAAATAATATATAATTACATATATATAATATACTTTTATATTTTATTATTATTATCCATAATATATCATGTTATTATGAATGTTTTATAATTAAGGGTATTTTGGTCAAAATACAGTTAACTCCATTCCATTCCGTTGTTAACCAAATAAAATAATACTGATTCAGAGATTAATTTTAAAGTTCTAACCAAACAAAAAACTTAGTTTTCCTTTTCTTTCCAATCACATTCTCATTCCCATTACTATTCCAATTACCATTCCACCATGTAACCAAACGTGACCATAGAGTATTGACTAATAACTCGATTATATATGTTTTAAGAAATATAATTTTATTAAAAGTTTCAATAAATATTTTTTAACATATGTTTTTCGTAAAAATTAGAATTTTGATTAGTTGAATAAATTTAAATTTATCTAACAAGGTTTTTTTTTTTTAATTTTTTTAATTTATTTTTATTTCTAACAACTTGTATAGATTATATATAAATTTGTTCAATTGTTAACAAATCAAATCTTATAGTCAAGTGATAAAGACTTACAACTTTTGACTTGGGGTCTCAAGTTCAATTCAGAAGTGGATGGTGGCCGGACGAAAGCGGCAGCAGATGTCCGGCAGGCGGCAGTGTCCGGATTGTGGTGGCGGCAGGGGTGTATAAATATAAAGAATATTTTTTAATTAAATATTAAATAATGACAATTTTTAATTCAATATTAAAAAAATATATATATATATATCTTGACAGTTTTTAGCTGTCAATAATTCTAGTATTTTCTTGTAGTGACGGTTTTTAAAGTGAAGTATTTATTAGATTTTTGGTTTTATTTTTTTTATTTTTTAAATCTTATATGAGGAAAGTGAAGTATGTATTATATAATTTTTTTTATTAACTATTTTATATGGTGAAAGTGAAGCATCTATTAGAGTTTGTCTTCTTATAATTTCTCTCGTGATTATGTAACTTCTATTGCAGGACTTATGATAATATTTTACCGGTTTTGAGTTGGTAATATAGGTAATTTCTCCATCCATTTCTTTCTTTTGTGCGTGTGTGTTTAGTTAGTTTTCCATTTTTGTCTGTTAATTATTTTATGTTAAATTGAATTTTTTTTTTGGTATAATTTATTAACTTTTATTATGTGATTTGTAAGAGTTTTGACTTTTGATGATGAAAGAAAAAATATTTAAAGCTTAAAGATAGATGGAGGGTAATTAAATCTAGGAATTCATTTTGTTCTCAATACAATATGCAATGTAGAGAATGAAAGATGAGTTAAACCTAAATGTGACTTCTAAATTTAATTTGTTTGATTATTAATTTTATTATTTCAATGTATCCTTAACATTTTTTGTTTACATTTACGTTTTTGGTATAAAATGTCATCTATTACATTTTTTTTTTCCTTTCAATTTTAATAATTGTTGCTAATTTAGTTTGTGGCATGACCATGAGATGATTTCACAATGTTAGAATACCTTTAATCAAATTGAATTTGTTGAAAATAATTTTCCTCATTAATTAAGAATAAATAAATAAATATATTTTTAGTGTATCCGCATGCATTTTCAACTATTTTCAATATTTATTTATTATATAATTGTTATATCAAATAAGCAAATAGAAATTATATGCAATTTGCATTTTTAGTGATATACGGATAAAAGTGTAAACACCATTTTCTAACAACTATAAAGTAAGACAATATTTTTAATAAAGCATGTGTATCGCACAAGTTGACACACATACGGTCTTTCTACTATCGGTTCAACTTAAGAATATTAGAAGTTGTGACGAACCATCCTGACCTTTGTATTCATTCAAGGGATAAAATGTTTTTGAATTAAGTTAAAAAATAATTTCTTGCTAAATTATCAAATATCACGTATTAATTAAAATTTCTCTCTCACCTAAATTATTAATTACCATGTTATATTTTTTTTTTTCCTCCTATACATATCTCTAACTCATTCTCTCCGTGACTCCACCCTTTTTCAAGCAAGACTAAATTGTTAAGGAAAAAGAAATAAAAACTAAGAATAAACTTGATGTATATAGAATAATCACTTTTTCTCTCATGGGTACACATTATAGGCATATTTATATCATACTTGTTGTAAAAACTAGTCTACACAAGACTATTACACAATCGGTTTCCCTGTAACCTGCAAGATCCACTTGCACAAGAAAACTGATAAAAATACCTAATAAATCTGTACCAAACGAAATAGTCCAATAATTTGAGAGTTATCAGATTAATCTCTATAACCTATTCTCATATTTATATAGCAACATAATATATATATATATATATGTAATGATGACAATACCAAGAATTCAACATATATATTATAATACCAGATTCTTACAAGAACCAACCTACATATACCAAAGTAATTCGTACCAGAATTATTGCAAATTAAACTAACACTAAGTCAACCTAGAAATATCAAGACAAACATGTGACTATAATCTTGCAACAAGTACCAAGAATATTTTGATAGTACAAATACAACACTATAATCTGCCAACTCTAGATTATCACAAGCTATTCTCAAAATAGAAAGCAGTATAAACAATTAGCATATGTAAGCAAATATAAAAGAGAAGAGAAGAAGAAGATACACAAGGATTTATCGTGGTTCAGCTCAAATCAAGCCTACATCCACGTTGAGCTCCTCACATAAACTTTATCCACTATATCAAAGTTTACAAGCCTGATCACACCCCAAATACACACCAATACAACCAAGAAAGTCTCAAGTCACCTAGATTTACTCACAAAGAATCAAGATCTAGTAGAGACCACACTCGATCTTGTTCAAAGATCACCAAATCAGATTACACAGCCTCACCACAGAAAATACACACTCTAACCTCTCTTAGAACAAAACAATCTTACACATTTACAAAGATCAAACCCTTGGATTCACCAAGATCACAAAGAACACAAGAGAGAGCACAAAGAGAAACTTTTCGAGAGAGAGAACACTTGTAAAAAGATAACCTTATTTGATTTCAGAATGAATTATTTGAGACCTTCTCTCTCCTGTTTCCTTTTATAAGCTTATCTACTAAGTCACTGGAGAAATCTGAATAACCAATCAAAGCTTGCCACATTTGATACCATCACGTGCCTCATCTGCTCACCATCAGTGTCAGAACTGATTTCCACCAAATGGCACTGTTTTGTAATGTATGGGAGAAATCTGATTTCAGCTTTTAACTCAAGCTACTGGTATTTGGGCTGCAACAATGGGCTTTAATTTGGGTTGTTGGCTTGGGCCTTTAAAACACTACATATTAGGCTAACTTTATCACAAATTCCACCTTAGCCTAATACCAACCATATAGCAGTGAGAAACTCTTGTGAGGTACCTGCTCAAAACTCAACAAATAGATCAATCATAATCACATATTTTCAGCAAGTTCTGGCAATGCTTGAGCTTGCTATAGGGAACCACTTTAGTCCCCATATATGCTGGATTTTCTTCAGTGAATATCTTTTCCACCTCAACAATACCTACATAGATTTCATCTCTAATAAAATGGTATTTGACCTTGTATCTACTCTCCTATAAGGATCTAGGAGACAGGGCAGCAGATAACATAAAGTTTGCACATAGAGGGATATTAATAGGTTTACAATTTTTCATTGAAAACCTATCAACCAGCTTATTCAAATAACTGGGCTGATTCAAACACAGCCCATTATCATCCTTGAATCTAACAATTTTCATGCTTAAAAACAGTTTTGCTTTACTCAAGTCTTTCATATCAAATTCAGACATTAACTTCTCCTTTAACTTTATAATCCTAGACATTTTCATATGAGTAATTAACATATAAAAGCAAGAAGACAGTAATATTGATATTTTCACTGCTGAAATAAAAACATGCAACAGACTTGCTTTTAAAGAAACATATGCAAGTAATAAAGCTATAAAACTTTTTATTCCATTTACAAAGAATAATTTTCTGTTTTTCCAGTTTAACAACAAACAACCAAATGCTGTTTTTTTAGAAGAGAATCCATCTATTCTCTCATAGCACTAACCCTATCATTAATCAGCTCGTAATCAACTAGAGGATCATCCATCTCTGGCTGATTCTGACTCTCTCCCACCTAATCATCCAGATTAGAATAGGCAGCCCTATCATCCACACTAGGACTCGGCTGAACTGAGACTTGACTAAGTGAAGGGCTACCAACTTCCACCAGAATCTTGTCACCATCATCCTTTAAAGGATTTGGATCAGATTCAGAAGATTGGTCACTACCTTTACAAGGCATTTTAGTCTCATCAAAAAACACATCTCTATTAATAATGACTTTAAAACCTATTTGGTCCCTTAACCAAATTCTGAATCCTTTAACACCTAAAGGGTATCCTAAGAACACACCTCTTAGAGACCTAGGCTCTAATTTTACTTCCAATTGGTTAGCATATGCAGCACACCCAAACACCCTTAAATGGTTCAAACTAGGACATCTCCCAGTCCATTTTTCCTTGGGTGATATTAGGCCTATAACAGTAGAAACAGTGACTGTCTCACCCTTCAAGACATAAAGACAATTTCTCTTTTCACCTTTAAGTATAACTAGAGAACCTCTAAACACTTTTAGGATTCAGCTTCATAACAGTAGTCTTCTTCATCTAAAACACCAAGAGAAATCAAGTTTCTCTTCAAGTTAGACACATACCTAACATTCTTAAGAACCCTTACTAACCCTACATACATCCTAATAGTAACTGACCCTATTCCTTCCACTAAACATTGCTGATTATTCCCCATCAACACACTATCTCCACTAAGTTCTTTGAACTCGGTGAACCACTCTCTTCTAGAGTACATATGGAAGGAACATCCCGAATCTAAGATCCACTCGGATCCCGAATCTAAGATCCACTCGGATTTTATATCCTCTGTGCTACAAAAGATTTAAAAGCTATAGCTGCATCACCATCATTATTAGACTTTTCTTAATTTTTTCCTTTAAGTTCATAACAGTATTTTCTAATATGTCCCTCTTTCCCACAATAATAGCACTTTCTAGTGTCATTCTCATTCCTAACAAGCTATCTTCCCCTAACAAATAAATTTTCACCACTGTCCTTCTTTTCCATTTTTAGCTTTAGGTCCTTATACTTAAGAGCTGAAATATATTATTCAAGAGACAAAGAAGACCTACCATATTTAATGGCAGCCTTGACATCCTTGAAAAGTCAGGGAGTGAATTCAGGAGAATTATAGCCTCATTCTCGTCACTTAACTTCTCATCTACCCCAGTATTAGCCAATTCTATTGTCATTTTCTTAAACTCATCTAAGTTTTGACCTAGGCTTTTACTAGCATCCATCTTAAAGCTAAACAATCTTTCTTTAAGATAAATTTTATTAGTTAAGGATTTAGTGAGGTGTAAGCTTTCAAGCTTCTTCCAAACATCACAGGCAGTTTTCTCATCATTAACCTCCCTAAGAACATTATTAGACAGACTCAATATAATAGTACCTAAGGTCATATCAAGCATGTCATTTTTTTTTTTTTTCAATTAATGAAACATGCAATTTTTCAAGTCCTTCAATGGCTTTGATGATTTTCTACTGGGAGAGAAGGGTTTTCACCTTTCTTCTCTATATGCCAAAATCCCCAGAGCCCTCGAATTTATCAAAATCAAATTTTATGTTAAAAAATGAATCAAAAGAGTTACTGAGATTACCAAACTCAGTAGGGGTTACCTTCTTGCAACTGCTAGCAGCTTCACTGCTTGTTTCTTCTTCTCCAGCTGATTCTTCAAGATCTGAAGCCTCAACAACCGAAGGAATCTGGTCCTCTTCTCCCGCCGTTGGTACCGATTTGTAGACTCTGATACCACTGTTGTAAAAACTAGTCTACACAAGACTATTACACTATCGGTTTCCTTGTAACCTGCAAGATCCACTTGCACAAGAAAACTAATAAAAATACCTAATAAATCTGTACCAAACGAAATAGTCCAATAATATGAGAGTTACAGATTAATCTCTATAACTTGTTCTCAGATTTATATAGCAATAGAATATATATATATATATAATGATGATAGTACCAAGAATTCAACTTATATATTATAACACCAGATTCTTACAAGAACCAACCTACATATACCAAAGTAATTCTTACCAGAATTATTGCAAATTAAACTATCACTAAGTCAACCTAGAAATATCAAGACAAACATGTGACTATAATCTTGCAACAGGTACCGAGAATATAAACCAATGTTGATAGTACAAATACAACACTATAATCTGTCAACTCCAGATTATCACAAGCTATTCTCAAAATAGAAAGCAGTATAAACAATCAGCATATGTAAGCAAATATAAAAGAGAAGAGAAGAAAAAGATACATAAGGATTTATCGTGGTTCGGCTCAAATCAAGCCTACATCCACTTTGAACTCCTCACAGAAACTCTATCCACTATATCAAAGTTTACAAGCCTGATCACGCCCCAAATATGCACTAATATAGCCAAGAAAGTCTCCAGTCACCTAATATACTCACAAAGAATCAATATCTAGTAGAAACCACACTCAATCTTGTTCAAAGATCAGCAAATCAGATTACACAGCCTCATCACAGCCACAGAAAATACACACTCTAACCTCTCTTAGAACAAAATGATCTTACACCTTTACAAAGATCAAACCCTTGGATTCACCAAGATCACAAAGAACACAAGAGGGAGCACATAGAGAAACTTTTCGAGAGAGAGAACACTTGTAAAAAGATAACCTTAAATGATTTCAGAATGAATTATTTGAGACCTTCTCTCTCCTATTTCCTTTTATAAGCTTATCTACTGAGTCACTAGAGAAATCTGAATAACCAATCAAAGCTTGCCACATTTGATACCATCACGTGCCTCATCTTCTCACCATCAGTGTCAGAATTGAATTCCACCAAACGACACTGTTTTGTAATGTATAGGAGAAATCTGATTTCAGCTTTTAACTCAGGCTACTGGTATTTGGGCTGCAACAATGGGCTTCAATTTGGGTTGTTGGCTTGGGCCTTCAAAACACTACATATTGGGCTTACTTCATCACAATACTAATACACATCATCACATTTTTGCTATATAAACTACATAATTTCAATCATAATAATACACGTGACAAAAGTATGCTGATGTGTATTAGTATGCTATAGACATATGCCTGTAATGTGTGCCAAAGAGAGAAAAATTGATATAATAATAATAAAAAAGGTAATGCTAGGCTTCCCAAATTCTTTACGAAAAGTATTGGCACATGAGGTGTCAGCATCATTTCATATCACTTGTTATATAATCTTATGATTTATAAGATGTTAATACCTCACATACCAACACTATTTGGAAAATAATTTGGGAAAACGTTTGGGAAACCTAGCATTACTAAAAAAAAAAAAAAAAAAAAAAATCAAAACAAGTATATATACAATTTTTCACCCCTCATGACGAACTGATTTTATTTATATCAGTTTTAGATTCACATACCTTGGCTTAGTCAAAGTCTTCTTAGTGTATGTTTGGTATGGCTTTTGAAAGGATCAAAAACGCTTTTTTAATGTTAGAAGTTATTTTGAAGTTTTTTTTTAGTTGTTTGGCAAAATTAAAAACAACTTTTTTAATATATGAATTGTTTTAATTACCGTTTATAAAAGCCATTTTATGTCTACTTTGAGAAGCCCACAATTTGGATTTTTTCAATTTTTTTTTTAAAGTTTTTTTAAAACATATGAATTGTCTCAACTACCTTTTATAAATTTTATATATTTCACCATAACTCTTTCATTATAAATACATTGTCAACATTTTTTTTGTAATTCACTCAACAAAAAACTATTTCTAAAAATACATTGTCAACACCTTTTTTGCAATTTACACAATCAAAAACTTTTTTCAAACACACCTTTAAATTTAATCAATGACTCACAAATTTCATCATAGTTTTAAAAGTTCAGTGTCGGTCATAAGAAGAGAAAAACTATATAATGTGTATATATATAGTGAGTTTTATAAAGGATCTATTATTTTTCGATAAGTACGTACTTTTATGAAATCACATTCTCTCTTATAAATTTTGATCTAAATTTTTTTGTAGGTGATAAATTCAATGAAATTAGTGGTGTTAAAATGTGCCGGGCCTGGAGGGCTCGGCACGGCCGGCCCGCCCTGCTTGTAGAGCGGGCCAGGCCAGGCCAGGCCAGGCACGGCCCACAGAATGGTCCGGGTCAGGCCAAGTTTTACGGCCTAGCGGGCCGGCCCGGCTCGGAATGGGCCAATAGGCCGGTGGGCCAAGCCCACCAGGCCGAACATTATATTATTTTTTTTTTCTTTTTTTTTTACTGTTGAAGTAGTTTTTTATTATTATTTTTTTAAAATTTTGACCGTTGCTGACGTCAGCAAACGGTCACATGACTCACATTTTTAAAATATATGCAAAATTTCATTTTGACCCCTCATCTCTTCTATTTTATATTTTTACCCACATTTCAAATTTTTCTATAAATACCCCCACCCATTCCTATTTCCCCACTTTCTCTCAAATCTCTAATCTCTATTTTCTAATAATTTCATTCTTACAATCTTACTATCTCTCACTCTCTCTCTAGTCTCTACTCTCACTCTCTCTCTATTATCTACACTAATAATCTACCATTATAAATTTATAATATTATATTACTAATATTATTCTCTAATCACTCCACCAAAGCTTAAAGGTATGTTTTTCCTTTAAATGTTATTAATTAATTTTATTGTTTAGTTTTTAAATTTTAAATTTATACTTAATATATTTATGCTTAGTTATTAATTTTGATATTTATTCTTATGTTTTATACTTTTATATGTATTTAATATTAATGGGGTTTTTATGGTTAGTAACTTGGTATATTTATGAGTTAATATTTGTATGCTTTGTTATAAATTCTAATATTAAATCTTAGAATCTTTGATTTAAGTTAATTTATCATTTTATGAATTTATGTCTAGTAATTAATTTTAATATTTGTATATTTTAATTATTTTTTTAGTTAGTAAATTGATGATTTTATGTTTAGTAATTGATTTTAATGTTTATGCCTTTATGGTTAGTAAATTTATGATGTTATGTTTATTAATTAATTTGAATATTTTTATGCTTAGTAATTTAGTATATTTATGATTAAATGCTTAGTAATTAATTTGAATATTTGTATGCTTAGTATATTTATGATTAAATGCTTAGTAATTAATTTGAATATTTGTATGCTTATTATATTTATGTTTAAATGCTTAGTAATTAATTTTAATGTTTGTATGCTTATTATATTTATGATTTTATGCTTAGTAATTAATTTTAATGTTTGTATGCTTATTATATTTATGATTTTATGCTTAGTAATTAATTTTAATGTTTATGCCTTTATGGTAGTAAATTGATGATTTTAATATTTATGTTTAAATGCTTAATAATTAATTTTAATGTTTGTATGCTTATTATATTTATGAATTTATGCTTAGTAATTAATTTTAATGTTTATGGTAGTAAATTGATGATTTTAATATTTATGTTTAAATGCTTAGTAATTAATTTTAATATTTGTATGCCTATTATATTTATGTTTAAATGCTTAGTAATTAATTTTAATGTTTGTATGCTTATTATATTTATGAATTTATGCTTAGTAATTAATTTTAATGTTTATGGTAGTAAATTGATGATTTTAATATTTATGTTTAAATGCTTAGTAATTAATTTTAATGTTTATGGTAGTAAATTGATGATTTTAATATTTATGTTTAAATGTTTAGTAATTAATTTTAATATTTGTATGCCTATTATATTTATGTTTAAATGCTTAGTAATTAATTTTAATGTTTGTATGCTTATTATATTTATGAATTTATGCTTAGTAATTAATTTTAATGTTTATGGTAGTAAATTGATGATTTTAATATTTATGTTTAAATGCTTAGTAATTAATTTTAATATTTGTATGCTTAGTAATTAAGTATATTTATGATTTTATGATCTTATGCTTAGTTTAATAGTTTTTAATGACTAATGAGTTAATATTTGTGTTGTAGGAAATGGAATATCATCCTCAATTTGTGGACTGTCTTAATATGGAGGACGATTTTTTTGACCTTTCCGGGCCGGCGGGTACGACACCGGGACCTTTTGCTTCTGGTGCAACACCGACGTCATCACGTGTCCCCAAACCTAAAAGGCACACATCAAACGTATGGCAGTGTTTTGATATAGTACAAAAGACTATGCCAGACGGTAAAGTCATGGACAGAGCTCAATGTAAGTTTTGTCCTAAGCACTATGTCACTTCTGCGGGAGGGACTGGTCATTTACGAAGGCATATGGAGAAATGCATGCCTGCACACGGACAGGTAGATACTACAACCCAGACACAATTACAACGGCACCCAAACGGGTCTGTTTCAACATGGCATTACGACCCCATGGTTGCTAGAGAGTGCATGGCACGTTAGGGCCCGTCCTGTAACGTTTTTCAAAGGTTGTTTTTGTTTTTGTTTTTCGAAAATAAAAATGAAAATGAAAACAGTGTTTTTGGTTTCAGTTTCGAAATCCAAATACGCGTCTGGTAACATTTCCTGAAAGCTGGATTCCGAATATGAAAACGTAAAAAACGCGTCTGGTATCATTTTACAGGCCATAATTAATGAGTTGAATTTTATTTATTTATTTATTTTTATTTTTTTTTGTCAAGAACATGTCCTGGAAACAACAACCAAAAAAAAAAAAAAAAAAAAAAAAAGTCAGACAGATTTACAAAACACATAGGAAATCTGGAAATCTGGAAATTTTTTGGAAAATTTTCAGATTTCCTCTCTTAAGCAGATCGGGAAGAAGAAGGGAAGAAGAAGAAGAAAAAGAGGAAGAAGAGATCGGCGCAGATCGGGAAGAAGAAGGGAAGAAGAAGAAGAAGAAGAAGAAGAAGAGGAAGAAGGGATCGGCGGCAGATCGGAAAGAAGAAGGGAAGAAGAAGAAGGGAAGAAGAAGAAGAAGAAGAAGGGCCCGATCTGACCGAGAAGAAGGAAGGAGAAGGAGAAGAAGAAGAAGAAGAAGAAGAAGAAGAAGGGCGCGATCTGACGGAAGAAGAAGGCCCGATCTGACGGAAGAAGAAGAAGAAGGGCCCGATCTGACCGAGAAGAAGGAAGAAGAAGGAGAAGAAGAAGAAGAAGGAGGAGGAGGTGGAGGGTGACCGGCGGGAAGAAGAAGAAGAAGAAGGAGAAGAAGAAGGGCCCGATCTGACCGAGAAGAAGGAAGAAGAAGGAGAAGAAGAAGAAGAAGAAGAAGAAGGAGGAGGTGGAGGGTGACCGGCGGGAAGAAGAAGAAGAAGAAGGAGAAGGAGAAGGAGGAGGAGGAGATCAGTGAAAGGAAGAAAAAAAAGAAAAAAAGAAAAAAAGAAAAAAAGAAAAAAAAAATTTGAGTTTTTTATTTTAAGTGAAAAACAAAACGAAAAACAAAATGAAAAACATCAAAAAGTTGTTTTGGGAATTTTTCACTTTTAACACTGTAGTTGTTTTTGTTTTTGTTTTTGTTTTGGAAAATAAAATGGAAAACAAAATGAAAAACGATAACGAACGCGTATTCGAAATCGGATTTGGAAAACAAAAACGAAAACGGACCTGTAAAACGATACAGGACAGGCCCAGACACTACAACCCAGACACAATTACAACGGCACCCAAACGGGTCTGTTTCAACATGGCATTACGACCCCATGGTTGCTAGAGAGTGCATGGCACGTTACATTGCATGCACTGATCAACCGATTAATTTTGGTGATAATGCTTTTTACAAAGAATTTATTCAAACTGCATACAACCCCCAATTTAAACCTGTTTCTAGAAACACTACTATGAACGATTTGATAAAATGTTTTCAAACCCAACGAGATAAGTTGAAGGCTGAATTACATCAGCTAACTGTCTCTATTGCATTAACTTCCGATATTTGGAACGCATGTTCCAAACAGGACTATTTAACTGTCACGGGACATTATTTAGACTCTGATTGGAATTTACAAAAAAAAGTTCTTGGTTTTCATCCTATGGAGTATGCACATACCGCATTAAATATTTTTAATGTTATTACATCCGTTTTAGAAACTTATGAAATAACCGATCGCATCATTTCTATCACATTAGATAATGTATCTGCAAATACTAGCTCTATTGCATTGTTTTTTGAAAAAAAATATCCCGCAGCATGGGGGTTATTTTTTCCATTAACGGTGTGCATGTCATATCATAAATTTAGTTGTACAGTCTGGTATAAAGTTAGTAAGCGATCGTATAGATCGCATCAGAGATGCCCTTGCTTGGATCTCCAGTTCTACTCCAAGATTGAATGAATTTGTTAGATACTGTAAAACCTTCGGTCTACGACCCCGAAGATTCCTAACAGATATGCCGGTAAGGTGGAACTCTACTTACTTAATGCTTTTAAATGCTTTAGAATATGATACACCTATTTCTGGTTTTTATAACTTGAAAATGTCTCAAGTTGGCAGTCCAATACTCACCACAGATGATTGGCATGTAGCAAAGGTATTTGTTGAATTTTTAAAGGTTTTTTATGATTCCACTGTAATTCTTTCTGGGGTCTATTACCCCACATCTTCCCTGGCAATCCATCATATTGTGGAAATGTTTGAATTATTAAACAATTATAGGGAAGATGAAATCTTAGGCCCTGCAGTTGTTGCCATGGAAAAAAAGTTTACAAAATATTGGTCTACAGTTCCTTTACTTTATGCTTTAGGTGTTATAATAAATCATAGGGTTAAGTTATCTGGTCTTGAAGCATTGCTAGATTATCTTGGTATGGTTTTGAACATAGATTATTCTACACAGATTACTGACATTTGAACCCAGTTGTTCGAAGTTTTTAGTTCTTATGAGCACAGGTATGGCAACGTTGCACAGCAACCATTAGAAGTACCAGACACACTCCCGAATCAGACAAGTTGGAACATTCTAAAACGTCGAAAAAAAGTAGGCGCATCCAGTTCTTCTTCAGGAGCTAGTGCAACCTCCGGTGCCGAACTGAAAAGCTACCTTGAAGCTCAATACGACGACAGCTTTGACAGAGACAAAGAGAAGGGATTTGATCTGTTGGTATGGTGGAAGACCTACAGCTATAAATATCCGGTCCTGTCACACCTAGCACGTGACGTACTGGTTATCCCTGTTTCCACTGTTTCCTCAGAACAGGTTTTCAGCACGACTGGAAGAATTGTTGAAGAAAGAAGAAGTTCTTTGACGCCAGAGATGGTGGAGGTATTGGCATGCATTCGGGATTGGGAGCATGCTTGAAAGAGGTTGCAAAATGAAACGGTAGACGAACAATTTGTTCAAAATTTCAGTAATTTATATGTCGAAGAGAGTTCCGGCAGTAACCAAATTTAGGACTTTTAGGTTATACATGTACATTAACTTGTAATACGATTGCACTCTTTTTCCCTTACCAAGTTTTTATCCCGCAGGGTTTTTCATGGTAAGGTTTTTAATGAAGCAATCATGTAAATATGTAATACTGAGACTCCGAAATAAATAAATAATTCTTCATTTCATATTTTCATAATTTCATTTATTTTTATTTTCTTTAAGCTTTTAGCTTGATTTCATCTAAAATAATAAGTCTTTCTATTTTCTACATTTTTTTAACCGATTAAACTAATAAATAAGTTAGACAAATTACAATTACAAATATTTAAACAATATTATAAATTTATAATGTAACAATATAAACAATATTATAAATTTATAATGTAATAAAGAAACAAACTAACAAATAAAATAACAAATTAACAATTGATGAATTGAATACTTGATTTGAAATTTTGAATTAAAAATTTAAAATATTGGAAAAAAAAATTCAAAAAGGAAAATAATTTTTTTGTAAAAAAAGAAAAAAAAAAAAAAAGAAAACGGTCGACCCGGCACCGGCCTGCCAGGCCGGCGGGCTCGGCCCGGAAGCCAACTGTTTTCACTTTTTTATTATTATTATTTTTTAAAAAAATTTTGACGGTTGCTGACGTCAACTGACGTCAACAAATGATCAGATTTTTTAGCTGACGTCAGCAAATGATCAGATTTTTTAAATTAACTTTAAAATTTTAGTTTTCCCCCTCATCTCTTCTATTTTATATTTTTACCCTATTTCAAATTTTTCTATAAATATCCCCACCCATTCCAATTTTCATACACTTTCACTTTCTCTCATTCTCTCAATCTCTCAATCTCTCAATCTCTCAAATCTCAATTCTCTACACTAGTCACAAGTTCTAGTATTACTATCAACTAATCTACTATTCTAAATTTATAATACTATATTATTTTCAATTATTCTCTAATCTCTCCACCAAGGCACCAAGGCACCAACTCACCATTCACCAAGGCACCAAAGCTCAAAGGTATGTTTTTGTTTTAAATGTTATTAATTAATTTTATGTTTTAGTTTTTAAATTTTATATTTATACATAATTGTTATAATATATGTGGCTTTAACCACATGTGTAATACACCCAAATATCACCAAAATATCACCCAAATATCTCCCCATAATATCTGCATATAATATCTCCCCAATATCTCCCCCATAATATCTCACACAAAATATCTTCTCCTAAATCCCACATAGTCCACCGCCATCTCTCTCTTTCACTTGATCACCCACTTGTTCACCCACTTGTTTTTGATCATCATCACCCGTACAAGTGCACCTCTCATTTTGCCTATATATATTGCTTTGGTTTTTATTTGTAAAGGTTGGTGAGTTCCAAAATTTCAATAAATTATATTGTTCTCTATCTCTCTCGTCTCTCACTCTTCCTCATCTCTCTTCTTTATTTATTTGATTCTCTCTTCTCTCACATGTTTCAATTTATTTGTTATTTATTATTTTACAACACGTTATCAGCACGATCGTATGTAAGTAAAAAGTATCTCCAGGTGAGTGATTTATTTACGGCTTGATATTCGTGTATATAAGTAAAAGGGATCCCTGATGGGTGATTTACTTTAAATCTCAATATTCTGGATCTGTATATATTTCGTATACAAAATGGCTGTGCCGTTAACGGAACATATATATAGTCCTGAATTTATTTTCTCTAAATCTCAATTTTCTCTAAATCTCAATATTCTGGATCTATATATATTTCGTATACAAAATGACTGTGCCGTTAAACGGAACATATATATATATATATATAGTCCTGAATTTATTTTCTCTAAATCTCAATTTTCTTTAAATCTCAATATTCTGGATCTATATATATTTCGTATACAAAATGGCTGTGCCGTTAAACGGAACATATATATATATATATAGTCCTGAATTTATTTTCTCTAAATCTCAATTTTCTTTAAATCTCAATATTCTGGATCTATATATATTTCGTATACAAAATGGCTGTGCCGTTAAACGGAACATATATATATAGTCCTGAATTTATTTCCTCTAAATCTCAATTTTCTCTAAATCTCAATATTCTGGATCTATATATATTTCGTATACAAAATGGCTGTGCCGTTAAAACGGAACATATATATATAGTTCTAGATTTAATTTTTATGCACATAGCAGGTGAGCTTAGCCTCCTGGAACTGATTTTACAGGACATATATACCGTCCTGGAACCGTTATTTACAAGACATATATACCGTCTTGGAACTGTTTATTTACGGAACATAACAGGTGAGCTCAGCCTCCTGGAATTGTTTATTTTACAGGACATATATACCGTCCTGGAACCGTTATTTACAAGACATATATACCGTCTTGGAACTGTTTATTTACGGAACATAACAGGTGAGCTCAGCCTCCTGGAATTGTTTATTTACAGGACATATATACCGTTCTGGAACTGTTCATTTTTCACAATATATGAGATTGGTTAGACCGACAAACCAGAACTTAAAGTTTCTGGAATTATGATATTTAAGTCGGCACGGTTTTGAAAACCGATGAAAAACTGGAATTCTTGATCCAATGTCATATTCATGAATGACGTAGTTCATTATTTGGAACCTGGGGTTTCAAATCCACTCATAATCTGAATTTTTCTTGATTATAATTATATATGAACTTACAGTTCATGATCGAATCGGAAGTTCGAAAAATCATTATGATCCATGATTTTATTTTATCTTATCTCATATATATAAAGTGATATGTTTACATATCATTCATTTGAGAAAAATGATTTACACATCCAACAGGATGTTATGAGTATCATAAAAATAATTTAAGATCCTAAACGAATAATGAAATTGGAATTAATATTTTATCCATTTCATACACATCCAACAGGATGATGTGAGTATCATAAAAATGATTTAAGATCCTAATGTTTAATGAAATTGGAAATAATATTTTTATCCATTTCATACGCATCCAACAGGATGATGTGAGTATCACATAAAAGGATTTAAGATCCTAACGTATAATGAAACTGAATGTAATATTTTATCCATTTCATTCAAGTTTGATGCTCCTGGAGAGCAAAATTCAAAGTTTCTGAAAAAAAGAGGAAAATTTTGAAATCAATAGTCTACTTGACAGCAGGTGAACTTGATGAACATGTGAATGTGATAGGTGTTGGATAATCAGATCATCTGATCTAGTATCACCAAAACCCGATCTGAGTTTGCTTCTGGGTTGGTGGGTTTTTCAACCCAGACCCATCGCCCCTCGGGTCAACGCCACATCATCGGTGAGCTTCGTCATTTGTCGCACCAGCCTAGTGCGTTTTTACGATGACGATAAATGATTGTCGGTCATGACCCACGATCTGGTCTAGATCGATCACAGAGCTCGTTTTTGCTCTGGGCCACTTTTGGAGAATTCGATATTTTTCATGGATTGTTTTGTAATTATTTTGGGCAATTTTGTAATTTTGATAAAATTTTGGATCAATTTATAATTACCAAAACTTGTTGGTCCAGTTTGCAATTTTCAAAAAGTTTTGGGGCTGATTTATAATTAATAAAAATTTTGAGGGACCTTTCCGTAATTTACAAAATCAGGGGCAACTTTGTAATTTCATTTATATATATATTAAAAAAAAAAAAAAAAAAAAGGAGGGGGGATTATTATCATTTCACATGATATATAAAATGACATTACAAATAATGTCCATAAAATTCCTAGAAGGAAAAATATGTCTTGCTGAGAGTGCAACGACTCATATAATTTTACGAAGTCAGAAATATTTTATGAATTCGACTTTGCTGAGAGCAAATGTTATTAATGTATTAGGTCCAACGGATCTGATAGAAAGCTTTGGAAGAGCCATGATATTGTTATCAAACAATACTAAATTATGCATCAGGTCCAACGGATCTGATAGAAAGCTCTGGAAGAGCCACGATGTTGTTATCAAACAATTCTCAATTATGTATCAATGATATTTGATATTATTTAAAGAACAACATAAAGAAATATGCTTAGTTCAAAGCATTTAAAGTTAATACCAAATAAAATCTGGCGGATCTGATGAATCTGATTAAAGGCTCTAGAAGAGCCACAATCTTATTACCAGATGGTATTAAATTGTATATCAATGATACTTTATATCATTCAAGCAGAACATAAATAAATCTGTTTAGATCAAAGATATATAACTTTATTAATGTCATATTGAGATCATTAATAATAATAATGTTGAATATCTGTGCGTGATTCAAGCTAGAAGCTGATTATAGAAAAGTTATGTTCTTTATCATCCAGATTATATTGTTGATCAGAAAAGGGATGTATGTGGATATATTCATCCACCAAATAAAACCATATCATTCTAAAGTTGGTTTTGAATCCCTATCATTCAAAGGGATATATGTGGACATATTCATCCACCAAAAGAACCCTTTCATTATTTTATGGTTCTAGTTGATACATCTATGAGATGATCACATGTTTGTGTGTTATCAAACATCTCTAGTTGAGATAGATGTACAACATCTAGTTTTCACATATACACATAATCAGAATGGATGAGCGGAATCAATTATCAAAATGTCTCCAGGTAATTACGAAAATTTTATTATTCATTTACCAATTTTTATATTCGACATTCTATGTTACATGTTGATGCAGTCATCTATGTCTCACTACTTATAATCATTATTTACCATTACAACTTGTAATTGGTCATTGACTTGCTCACATTTTTAAGATATTTGATTGTGTAGTATATCTCCTTATTTCATCTCTGACATGATCTAAGATAAGAATCTATATCATTATGAGATTAATATTGATTTTGATTAATCTCTATTAGATCATTTAAACTTCTGAGAGTTTATATTTTTACACACAATCTGTATATTATCATATTGATTAAATTCCAAATGGGAAGTTTCTCCAGAAAGAGTAAATGAAAAGTTACTCTTATATAAAATAGAGATACCAGTTCGGTTCTCTATATATAAATGTGTCTCATTTCAATCTTTGTATCACTCAAATACGAAAGATAATTGATCATTAGATAATTATTAATTTGTTACTTGATATATTAAAGGTAACAAGATTTATAAGTTGTCATCTCATAAACCCCGGCCGGGTGATTGTTCCTAAAGAACGATCTGAGTAAAAAGCAACAAATAAATCATCTGATATATATTATAATTCATAAGCTTATGAACCTTTTTGAAAGGTATTGTTAAAACTCGAGTTATAAATAAATCCACTTTCTCTAAATCAACTCTGTAAGAGTCTGACATATTTAATGAGACACAAGTCTATGAAAAGACTAAAGTCACTGTAATGGAAGAAATCTCAACAGAGATATAAGTATATTGAAATTGAGAAAATTTCTATACGAGTCTATGAAATGACTAAATCCATTGAAATGGAAGAAATCTCAACAGAGATTCAAGTATATTGAAATTGAAAAAATTTCTATAAATCATATAAGAGAAATGTGGAATCATAAAGAAACAATCATTGATGATGTATTTTTATACACAGTAGCGCTACTGAAATTATAAATGATAATTATGATATTCATAATATCAATGATTGTATACAAAATGCATGATTAGCCTAAGTGAAAAGAAGCAATTCAAGAAGAATTGATTTCATATGCCAAACATAAAGTATTTAGACCAATAGTACTCCAGACACCTGGAGATGTCAAACTAGTTGGATACTAATGGGTCTTTATACGGAAAACGTAATGAGAAAAACGAGATCGTGAGATATGAGGCACGACTCGTAGTACAAGGTTTCTCACAGAAACTTGGTATTCAATAGTGATGAATACAATTACGTTTCGAATTTTTGATAAATTTGGCTGCCTTTACAAGGCTTGAAATACGTCCTCTAGATGTAGTAATCATTTATCTATATGATTCACTCAATACAGATATTTATAATCCCGGAAGGATTTAAAATGCTAGAAGCATGTAAATCGAGATCTCGTAATCTGTATTTGATAAACATATAAAAATCCTTATATGGATTAAAAACAATCTGGACGGATGTGGTATAATCGTCTTAGTGAATATCTGATAAAATAAGGGTATAATAATTATATTATATGCCCAAGTGTTTTCGCGAATAAATCAGAATTCGAATTTACTATATTCACAACATATGTTGATGATATGAATTTAATTGGAGCTCCTAGAGAGCTCTTGAAAACTCTTGAATTTTTGGTAAATGAGTTTAAAAATGAAAGACATGGGAAAGAAAATATTATCTCGACCTAAAGGTCGATCATAGATCAAATGGAATGTTTGTCCATCAATCAGAATATATTGAAAAGATTCTGAAAAGATTCCATATGGATATTACTCCATAAAGCAAGTATTTACTTGTACTCCCTCCAATCATTTATAATGTTATTTCATTTCATAAAATAAACATCTGTATACCCCAGTTTAGCAATCTAGAAGATTGTTTTAAAAGAACTTTTATCAGGGGGAGCGTCCCATCAGGGGGAGCATATCAAATGAAGTATATTAATTATATTGGGACATATGTGCATTGTACTCTTTTCCTTACAATCAGGTTTTCGTCCCATTGGGTTTTCCTGATAAGGTTTTTAATGAGGCAATTCTCTAAGCACATCCAAAAATCTTTTGATCCATAAAATCATCATAAATATTACATTGATTCAATATATCATCGTATATATGTTATCTTGATCAAAAATATCATTGTAAATATTACTTTGATCTTGCTAATCATCGTATATATATTACCTTGATCTAAAAGATCATCATAAATATTACTTTGATCCGACATATCAATGGATATATTTGCTTAGGTTTTTATCCCACTGGGTTTTTCCTAGCAAAGTATAATTATGAGAAATGTTTTGAAGAAAACATTAACTATTAACATATTTGCATTGTACTCTTTTTTTCCTTCGATCAGGTTTTGTCCCACTGGGTTTTCCTGACGAGGTTTTTAACGAGACAATCAAGAGAAGCAAAGTTCTGAGCAGACATATGTGCACTATACTCTTTTTCCCTTCGATCAGGTTTTATCCCACTGGGTTTTCCTGACAAGGTTTTTAACGAGATAGTTTTGAGAGCATCCAGCATCACAAGATCCAGGGGATCATTGTATATATTTTACTTAGGTTTTTTCCTATTAAGTTTTTCCATAAAAGATTAATACATGTGGTATAAATCCAAGGGGGAGTGTTATAATATATGTGGCTTTAACCACATGTGTAATACACCCAAATATCACCAAAATATCACCAAAATATCTCCCCATAATATCTACATATAATATCTCCCCAATATCTCCCCCATAATATCTCACACAAAATATCTTCTCCTAAATCCCACATAGTCCACCGCCACCTCTCTCTTTCACTTGATCACCCACTTGTTCACCCACTTGTTTTTGATCATCATCACCCGTACAAGTGCACCTCTCATTTTGCCTATATATATTGCTTTGGTTTTTATTTGTAAAGGTTGGTGAGTTCCAAAATTTCAATAAATTATATTGTTCTCTATCTCTCTTGTCTCTCACTCTTCCTCATCTCTCTTCTTTATTTATTTGATTCTCTCTTCTCTCACATGTTTCAATTTATTTGTTATTTATTATTTTACAACAATAATATATATATATATGCTTTTTTTTTTTTGAAAGGCAATATATATATATATGCTTAGTTATTAATTTTGATATTTATTCTTATGTTTTATGTATATTTAACATTTATGGCTTTATGCTTAGTATATTTATGAATTAATATTTTTAATTAAAAATTTTAATATTTTAATGCTTAGTATATTTATGATTAAATTTAAATGTTTAGTAATAAGTAATATATTAAATATTAATAAGTAGTATATTACTATATTTATAATTTATGATTAAATTTAAATGCTTAGTATATTACTATATTGTAGGAAGTGGATCATAATCATCCTCAACTTCCGACGGAAACGGTAGCGGGACCTTCTGGTTCTGGCGTAACACAGACACCACGTCAGCCCAGTATTATTTCAAATTCAAAAATATGGCAGTGTTTTGACAAAGAAGAAATACCAAACTCAGACGGTGGGGTCACAACAAAATATCGTTGTAAGTTTTGTAAACTCTTATTTGCCAATTGTGGTACAGGGGGAACCGGTCATTTGAGAAGGCATATGAGCAAATGCATGACTGGACACGGACAGGTCAACACTATAATTATAACCCGGACATAGCTACAACAGAATAGAGACGGTCCCGTTACGACTCTATGTATACAGTATACTACAGAGTTAAAGAGTAGAGATTGCACTCTTTTTCCTTTACCAAGTTTTTATCCCACTGAGTTTTTCTTGGAAAGGTTTTTAATGAAGCAAGTAGGCAACCATGTAATAATGATAATCCGAAATAAATAAATAATTTTTCATTTCATAATTCATATTTTCATGTATTTTTAATTTTCTTTAATATTTAATCTTTATTATCTTTATTTATTTTAATAATAAATCTATCTATTTTTTTAAATACACTTAATAAATAAAATAGACAAATTATAATTAAAATAACATAATTTAAATTATTTAAATAATTGAATTAATATATCTAAATGAATATATATATATGTGGCACGTGCCGGACCGGCCCTGCCCACCGGCCTGGCACATATGGCACGTGCCAGAAGCACGTGCCGGGCCTCTTATTCATGGAAACGGGCCGGCCCGGCTCGGCACAGCAAATTCCTGTGCTGTGCCAGGCCAAGCCCGTTTTCATGAACGGGCTCATTTGGCCCGGCACATGTGGGCCGGGCCGGCCCACATTGACTCCACTAAATGAAATGTACATATAAATAAAATTTGATAATTTTTCATGTACTAAAATTATCTATCTCGAATTTGTTAAATACGAAGCATTAGAAAAATAGACGAAATTTCTTATTTTTAAATGAAAATCAATAAAATTAAAATAAATAAATAAATAAATAAATTAAATAAAAAAAAAAAATTTCAGAATAGTCCCCTGGCCGCGAGTTAAGACAAAGAGAAGCAAATTATGATTCACAAATCACAACACATAACCATGAAATAATTCAACACAGAAAAAAAAAAAAAATTGATCAGAATTAATCCATTTGAAACAGAAAAGGAAAAACCTAAATTCAGGTAGGTGGATGTTGATAGATAGAGTGCATTTTAGATTCCAACAAAGAAACATATTGATCAAGCATGGAAATAACAGCTTCAAAATGTGTGACTTGATTCTCAATAGCATCAATCTGCTGCACATAATCGTCGAAGCTGCCACTCTTTGACTTCAATTGCTCCACAAAAACCCTCAATCCAGACGCCAAATCGCCAAACCCTTTGTACTCTTCCGCTACTTTCAGATTCATCTTCTCCAGAAGCTCCATCGTGTTGTTCGTCCCCTGCATCCATCCACGATCCATATTCCATCATTATCTTTGAATTATAATCGTAAACTTAAATCAAACAGAGATCGGATTTCACCTCAAGTTCCGATTTCACCATTGAACTCACGCTCGTCAACAGATCGTTCACCGACTCCGCAAGCTCGTCTCGTCTCTCCTTCCCTGCCATTTCTGTCTAGTGTATACTAAACCAAAACCAAACCACGCTTTCGGGTTATATACAACATGTTTCGCTGAAACGGTGTCGTTTAGTAGTTGTACTAGAAATAGTAGACCCGATCCGACCCGTTTAAGCCCAACTGAACGCCGCCTCTGTGTTATTATTGCCGTTTTCCGCTCCTCTTCTTCTTCTTCTTCTTCAAAGTTGTATTGCAAAATTAGTGATACAATGATGACATCCTCCTCCATGGCTGCAGAAGACGAACCCACAACTTCTTCTTCTTTAGCTCCCATGGGCCCACCTCCTCCCAAAAACCCTAACCCTGATATTATAATACCCTCGGACGACACCCAACAACAACAACAAAAAGACAAATCAATTCAAGTGCAGCAGCAGAGCTCCGTGCCTTACACTATTCCTGAATGGAGTGGGATTCCCTGCCACAGATTCTATATAGAGGTCCTCAAAGATGGCTCCATTATGGACCAATTTGATGTGTAAGTTCAATTTTTATTTGCATGAGTTTCAATTTCTCTTTTGTAAATTATTTCATCTTTGAAATGTGATCTTTATGCAGTTACAAGAAGGGAGCTTACATGTTTGGACGTGTAGATCTTTGTGATTTTGTTCTCGAGCACCCCACCATTTCTCGCTTTCATGCTGGTATGAATTTGTATTCTCATTTTTTTTTTTACTAAATTTGCTATCAATGCCTGTCATGTAATATGTCTACTGTTCTGTTTAATGATATAATTCTGCTATAAGAATTGGGTCACTCTAGCTGTAAATATGAAAATTTAAGCTCTAATGCACTAGAGTTGCTGTTCAAGGTTTTACGAATTTTTTATACTTATATTATTGAGATTGCTGATTCTTTTCTCTTTTTTACATGTCCCTTACCAGTTATTCAGTTTAGAAAAAGTGGAGCTGCATACATTTATGACGTGGGCAGTACTCATGGTACTTTTGTCAACAAGAATCAGGTATCTAGATGCCATTTTTTAGTTGTTTTTAGCTTATATCCATGTGAATTGCATTGATTGTATTTTAAGTAAGTAAAAAACCAGTAATAAGGTTAATCTTTCATCATTTTGCAGGGAATTTTAAATTTGAATGTTTTAATGGGTTTCTATGCCAATGTTTGTAAGTCACTGTCAATGCACATGCACTGTGGGTTTGGGAAAATCTCTCTTCCACTTGTTCTAACAGATTGAATCTAGTGATTCAAAGTAGAAGTTTCAGAACCATTGTCATAATACTAGAAAAAGTTTCCCCAGTTTCGTAAATTTAGCATTTCCTTAAACATATTTAATTCCATGTCAAACAAGATTGTATCTTGATGATGATGTGTACCAATTACACCAATAGAATTTAGAAGAAGAGAATAAGAGCATTAAAAGGAAAGATTTATTTTCATTAATAACATCCACTAAGCAACTAAATAATAGGGATATACTCCCACTTAGCAAGGTCGTGGAACACCCCACCCTCCCCACTCATGTGGCCATGACTCATCATGGATCCCCAACAATAACCAACAATAACAACTAATGTAATGGACAGTAACTACCAATGTAATGGCCAGGTCCTTCCCAATCGTGGCACATAACATTCACCAACCCTTAAAATCTACTTGTCCACAAGTAGAAAATTTGGATACGGCTCCATGTTAACTGTCGGTGTCACGTCTTCAAGCATGAAGAGCTGTGGACGCTCACAGCGGTGGCCGGGAATAAACTTCTCGTCACAGTAGTAGCAGAGTCCTTTCTCCCTTCGTGTCGGCGCTTCCTGCCCCGTAATTCGGCGAATTGGGACTGGAGGTGCAACCTGCGTTGGAGTTGTGTTCAGACTAGGAGGGGGACCAAGAAGGCCTGCTTCTGGACTTGGGCTGGACCGAGACCCATTTGACAAATACTGGGGATGAAGAAAGGAATTACGTTGCAACTGGTTACGGTCTTCGATAAGCCGAGCCGCGTTGATTGCATCTGAAAGTGTTCGTGGCTGCTTAATTCGAACATCCAGTCGAACTTCATCTTTTAGACCTGTGATAAAATAGCCCACGAGAAAGTTCACCATCAACACGGTGAGATAATTTTTCAAAGGTTTCTTGATATGAAGCGACGGTACTAGTTTGTTTGAGACGAGAGAGAGCTTCAGATGGGTCATCGTAATTTGTTGGGCCAAAACGGTGGAGAACAGCTTACGTAAATTTGTTCCATGTTGAGTGCCCTTTAAACTTGGTATACCATCAATACCATTGAAGGGCAATTCCATTTAAATGAAATGAGGCCAATTGGACTTGGTGTGGAGGAGTGATGTTCTTGAAGGTAAAATATTGTTCCGCTTTAAAGATCCAACCGGTAGGGTCGTCACCGTCGAAAGTCGGAAAGGATTACTTCAATTGGGTATGGTTGTGGTCGAATGTGGTGGGGTTGGCTGGAGTTATTGGCTGTGAATTTGGAGAATTTTGGGACGTTTCAGGTTGCACAAAGGGGTTAAATTCTTTGTTAGAGGTGTTGGTTGTTTAGGTGACACGCAGGGCCTGGAGGTCAGCCATCATGGTTTGGATTGCTGTGTTAATTTGAGTGAAATTGCGGTTCATGTGATCAAGGCTGGTTTTGTGACGTGAATCACGTGATAGGGTCTCATTAACCCCACCAAGGGCTTCTCTGACTTCGTTACGAAATTCAGCATTGCTTTTGGTGCGAGTATCCATGGAGCTTTTGGCTCTGATACCAAATTGATGTGTACTAATTACACCAATAGAATTTAGAAGAAGAGAATAAGAGAATTAAAAGGAAAGATTTATTTTCATTAATAACATCCACTAAGCAACTAAATAATAGGGATATGCTCCCACTTGTCGTGGAACACCCCACCCTCCTCACTCATGTGGCCATGACTCATCATGGATCTCCAACAATAACCAACAATAACAACTGATGTAATGGACAGTAACTACCAATGTAATGGCCAGGTCCTTCCCAATCGTGACACATAACAGATGACTTTGAATTTGTTGCCTTACTCATTTGACTAAATCAAATTTGTGTGTTCAATATATCATAATCCATTTACATAGTCTTTTTTTGTAAAACTAATATTTGCTATTGTTATGTGATTAATGGTCAAATTGTGCCTGAATTTTTTTCCCTTTGCTTTCCTGAATTAAACAGGTAAAGAAAAGGGTTTATGTGGACTTACATGTTGGTGATGTCATTCGTTTTGGCCAGTAAGTGAAATACGACTTGATTGTATAGTCTATTTTTTCTAACACGCTCATCCATATTTCAAGCTCAATTTTGTCCTTTTCTATGTAATTCTTTGTTTCATTTGGTTGGTAGGCTTAATGTGTACATTTTTATCTACTTTTTAAATTTTTTGGTATTGCTTTTACTTATTCTTTCACAGGTCTTCTCGGCTGTACATTTTCCAAGGACCATCAGAGTTGATGCCAGTGGTAATGCTTCTATGACAATATATAATTTTATGTGTTGGGAAGTTCCGAATTTACAAATTGCTTATCAGAGTGCATTATAATATATGAATCTGCTGTTCTTTGGCTGAACAAAGTGTTCTTTTCTAGTTTATTGGAAATTTTTTTAATACCTTTTTTTTTTCCTTGTCCAAAGATAATTTCAAGTTGGAATGTTCCACTGTAGTAAGGATCTTTGTTTACTATAGTATATAAAGAAAGATATTGTATTCACTTGCATTCTTTCTAGGTTACAGGGAAATAAATATAGGAGAAAGGAGAAAGGAGAAACAGTCCTACTCCAACTAGGAAACTATTTAAACATAAAAACAGAAGCTATCCTAGAGATAAGGGATAAACAATCTAATCTTATCTCTTTATTTGAAAAACAAACTCTAAATGAAACAGCTAACTAATTAATTCCAACACCCCCCCTCAAGCTGGGCAGTAAATGCTAACCATGCCTCAAAGCTAACTCTTGGGAGAGCTTTGGTAAGAATGTCAGCTATTTGGGAGTTAGTAGGAGTATAAGTCAATTTAATCATCACTTCTTCAATCTTTTCTTTGATGAAATGCTGGTCAATCTCCACATGCTTCGTCCTGTCATGATGAACCGGGTTCTTTGCTATGCTTATAGCTACCTGGTTGTCACACATAAATTCCATAGAATCTTCCATAGGAACCTTAAGCTCTGTTAACAGCTGCTTCAACCATACCCCTTCACAAATACCATGTGCCATAGCTCTGAATTCAGCTTCAGCACTGCTTCTAGAAACCATAGATTGTTCTTGCTTCGCCATGTAACCAAGTTTCCCTAAACGTAGGAGCAATACCCTGAAGTAGACCTTCTACCGGTGATTGACCCTGCCCAGTCTGCATTAGAAAAAATCTTGACATCTTGGCTGGTATTTTTCTTAAAATAAAGGCCTTTTGCTGGTGTCATTTTTAGGTACCTTAGAGTGCGATACACAGCATTCATATGCTCCTCATTTGGACAATTCATGAATTGACTAACAACACTAACCGGGAACCCTATATTTGGCCGTGTATGAGCTAGATAAATCAACTTTCCCACCAGCCGCTGATACCTCCCTTTATCCACAGGTGGACTGTTCTCAATTGCACCCAATTTCATGGTGCTGTCCATAGGAGTCTCGGCTGGTTTGCTATTCAGCATTTCGGTCTCCTTTAACAGGTCCAGAATGTACTTTCGTTGAGAGACTGATACTCCCTCTCTCGATCTTGCAACTTCCATGCCTAGGAAATATTTGAGACTTCCTAGGTCTTTGATCTCAAATTCCTTGGCTAAGAAATCTTTCAACCTTTGTACTTCTTCCTCATAATTCCCCGTAAGGATGATGTCATCCACATAGACAATGAAAACAGTAATTTTACCTTCAAAAGAGTGTTTGACAAATAATGTGTGGTCTGATTGACATTGGAGATATCCACATCTCTTGACTACCTTTGCAAACCTCTCAAACCATGCCCTTGGAGACTATTTGAGCCATATAATGATTTCCGGAGTCTACACACTTTATTTGAGTTGAATTCAGTCTCTAGACCCTTTGGAATCTCCATGTACACCTCTTCTTCTAGATCCCCATTTAGGAATGCGTTCTTGATGTCTAATTGATGGAGTTTCCAGTCCAAATTCACAGCCAATGACAGTAATACATGAATGGTATTGAGTTTGGCTACTGGAGCAAATGTCTCCTGGTAGTCAATCCCGTACGATTGTGTGAACCCCTTAGCGACTAACCTGGCTTTGAATCTCTCCACACTCCCATCGGCTTTGTACTTTACAGTGAAGATCCATTTACACCCCATTGGATTCTTCCCTTTTGGTAACTTAGAGATCTCCCAAGTTCCATTCTTCTTTAGAGCCCTCAATTCTTCCCATACCGCTGCCTTCCTTTCGGGTATTGTAAGAGCCTCTTGAATACTGTTAGGAACTTGCACTTTTGAGAGGTTGAGAGCAAAAGACCGAAATTTTGGTGACAGCCCCTCATAGGATATGAATTTGCATATTGGGTATATTGGGTGATCTCTGCACTCCCTTATTCCTTTTCTTAGGGCAATGGGCTGATCAAGGTCCGAAGTCTCATTCTTGTCGCTGGGAATTGTCGAATCTGTGTTGTCTGAATTAGTCTCACTCATTGGTTCAATGTCTTGGACTTGTTGATTCAGTTCAGCTGATTGACTTGGCTCAAAATATGGTTGGGCCATTATATTCTTTTGAGATTTATTTCTTCTAGAATAAACAATCCACTCAGAATTTCTATCAGACTCGGTAACTTTTTGTGGTTGTGTTTTAAGACTCAAAGACTTGTGATGTGAGTGGGATTCTAGAATTTCAACAGGATTCAAAAACTTGTTGGTATCTGATAAGTTGGGTTCTAGAGTTTCACTAGGATTCAAAGACTTGTGATGTGAGTGGGATTTTAGGATTTCAATAGGATTCAAAGACTTGTGAGTATCTGATAAGTCCCAAGACGTAAATTCTCTCTCACCCTCCCCCTGAATTTCGAATTTGGGATAAAAAGATTGGGTTTCCATAAATGTGACATCCATAGACACGAAAGTTTTCCGTGTAGTAGGATTGTAACACTTATAGCCTTTTTGGGTAGGAGAATATCCTAAAAAAATACATTTAATGGACTTAGCATCAAGTTTCCCTCGGTTTGGTTCATGATTGTGAACAAACGCAGAACAACCAAAAACCCTAGGTGGAATTTTAGACAATAGGTGTGTATGAGGATAGAATTGTAGAAACTTTTGACATGGGGTTTGAAAGTTTAGGACTCTAGATGGTTGCCTGTTTATCAGATATGCTGCAGTTAGAACAGCTTCCCCCTAAAATTGTTTAGGGACGTACATAGACAGCATAAGAGACCTAGCAATGTCTAAGAGGTGTCGGTTTTTCCTTTCCGAGACTCTATTTTGCTGAGGAGTATTGACACATGAACTTTGGTGGATAATCCCTTCATTTAACAAATATTTGTTTAAACTTAAGTTAAAGTTTTCTTTACCATTATCGGTTCTTAATACTTGAATTTGGGTTCGAAACTGAGTTTTTATCATTTTGTTAAAATTTTGAAAAATATGACCTACTTCTTACTTCTCCTTCATGAGGAATATCCATGTTATCCTAGTATGGTCATCAATAAAGGATACAAACCATCTAGCACATGAGATGTTATTAACCCTAGATGGCCCCCAAACGTCACTGTGGATTATGGAAAAAGGATGTGATGATTGATATGTGTGTTGTGGATAATGTTGTTGTGTATGCTTTGAAAACTAACAAAATTCACACTGAAATTGTTGGGGATTTTTATTATTGAATAATGTAGGAAAATTTTTCCCGAGATACAAAAAATTAGGGTGACTTAAACGATAGTGCCACAACATTACGACACTATCCTTATTAGACATAATTTGACTACTAGACTGACTCTTGCACAAAACACACTCAATGATTTGAGATTGTTTATTCTGATGATCTTCAACTCTAAGAATATAAAGTCCCGAACATACCTCAGCACTGCCAATCATCTTCCCCGAACCCAAGTCCTGAAATTCACAGTAATCACGAAAGAATTTAGTAACACAGTTCAATTCTAGTGTGAGTTTACTAATCGACAGTAGGTTGCAATCTAGGTTAGGTACCAACAAAACAGAGTGCAATGTGAGTGTCTTTGAAATAACAACAGAATCAGTTCCTGCTACCTTTGAAAGGGATCCATCCACAATTTTCACATTAACGTTGTCATTGCATGGCTTATAGGTGTGGAATATACTAGAATCTTCGGTCATGTGATCTGAAGCACCAGAGTCTACTATCCAGGAACTATAATTTACTGTTTTTACATTTAATGCATTTACAAACGTACCTTTCTGTGCTACAGACCCTGTCCCAATGATTGGTGGATTCTGTGATGATTGAGTGAATAATTTCTAAAGCAATTTCATCTGCTCCTTGTTAAACACACTAGGTTCGGTTGTGAGGTTTTCATTTCCTGCTACCATATATCCCCGGCTGTCCTTGTCATTAGTGGCTCGACGCTTCCAATCTGTTGGCTTTCCATGAAGTCTCCAACAATTTTCTTTGAGATGTCCAGGCCTTCTACAATGATCGCACCAAGGCCTCCCTTTCCTAGGCTGATTATCATTCAATTGAAATGGTGCTCCTCTGACTACTAATGCTGAACCTTCATTAGTTGGATTGTTGGTTTCGGTTTTAGCCTGTGACCCCATCATCACTTTTTTTTCTGCTCTCCTCTCGACAAACTTCTGAGAAGACTTCACGAATTTTAGGAAGTGGCTTGACTTCTAGGACTCTCCCCCTGACTTCATCCAAGTTCTGGTTTAAGCCAAGAAGGAATTTGAAAACTCTTTTCTGCTCTATAATCTCCTTATATAGTACCTCATCTTTGGAACACGTCCATTTATGTTTTTCAAACAAATCGAGTTGTTGCCAGTGTCGCATCAAAGTATTGAAGTACTGTGTAACTGTCGAATCTCCTTGTCGAAGATTATGCAAGGTGCTTTCTATTCCAAACAGTTTTGAGGTGTTATCATTGTTGGAATAGGTCTCTTTGGCAGCCTCCCATATCTCCTCGGCTGTCTTATAGAGCAAAAAATTTTCCCTGATGTCATTGTTCATGGAATTAATCAACCAAGACATCACCATACTATTTTCTGTTTTCCACAGTTTGTATCCTGAGTTCTCCTTTGCTGGTGACTCTGCGACTCCGGTAAGAAAATCATCTTTTCCTTTGCCGCATATGAACATCATCACTGATTGGGACCACTGAAGGTAGTTGTGCCCATTTAGTTTATGACTAGTGATGGGTAAATGAGAAAGATTATGAGTGTGATTAGAACCCCCAGGATTATTGGATGTGGATGGTTCTGATGAGGAAGCGACTGAAGAATCAGGATTAGTCATCCCGTCTTTTTTCATGTGAGGGATTTTGGTTTCAGAGTTGGCTCTGATACCATAAAGAAAGATATTGTATTCACTTGCATTCTTTCTAGGTTACAGGGAAATAAATATAGGAGAAAGGAGAAACAGTCCTACTCCAACTAGGAAACTATTTAAACATAAAAACAGAAGCTATTCTAGAGATAAGGGATAAACAATCTAATCTTATCTCTTTATTTGAAAAACAAACTCTAAATGAAACAGCTAACTAATTAATTCCAACGGTATATAAGGGAAATAAGTTTCATTTAAATCAAGAGTTTTATGGGATAAAGTTCATTTTTGGGCTTTAGAAAAGAGGATGTAGGTTCTTTCTGGGACAAAGTTTTCTTCAAGGTTTCATTATGCGCTTCTGTTCATTTTAGTCTTAACAATTGGAAAGCAGTTGTGATGTAGTGAGCAGGTTTTTTCGTTTTCAGAGGGTGGGATTTTTGTTTAGTTTTCTTTTTGTGCATTTGTGCAATTTCTATTTTTTTTTTTGTTGCTCTTGTGGATCCTTCACATATAGCTTTGTATTTTCATCTTTCTTATAATACAATTTTTGTTTCCCATGTATATATATATTTATATTTATATTTGTATAGTCTTTCTACTATTAGTTTATCCGACGAAGAATGTGGACCATAGATTATGGAGAAGTTTTGACAAATGCTTACATTTTGAGTCAAAGTATGTAAATCCAACGGTTCACATTCTTCGTCCTGATATATTTTATATCAAGACGAACTGACAATAGAAAAATTATATATATATATACATATAAAGCTTTCTGTGAGATACTATTTTCATTTTCTTGTTCCTTCGCTTTTTATATTCCAAATCTAAGTTCGCATACTTTTGCCTTTTATTTTACTTTAACCTTGAGTATGAGGCCTTGCTTTTAGAATGAAATAATCAGGAAACTAACAAGCGTGAAATCTTTTTGTTTAGTATCTCATAGTATGAAACCCCAACTCTTCTCAAACAAGCAACTACACTATGATTGATTTTGACGCTTAATATCAGTTCTATATATCAGTCATATCGATGTGCTTTTGTTCAGTTGCGTGTTTACTAAATCATTATATCTCAATTTATTAGTTCTTCCTTTTTATCACTAGTAATTATTACTTTGACTCACTCCTGGGAAGAAATAAGAACAGATATCTGAAATAGATCTATTTCGTGATGTTAATTTGCAATTGGTTCATTGGTGTATTGTACTATTATCATGCTCAAGTATGCATGTATTTTGAAATTGCTATATCATATTATGTGGTTTCTGTTATAGGAAAAGGATTTGAAAATTATTCGAGAATCTAAGATGCAACAAGAGATGATAGATCGTGAGGATTCACTTCGACGAGCCAGAATGAACTCATCCCTTGCTGATGGTATCTCATGGGGCATGGGAGAAGATGCTATTGAAGAAGCTGAGGTTTGCACAGCAATAAAGTTTGAATTGAATTTGGATATGAATGATTTTGTTTACTTTCTAATAGATTTCACATATTAGTTGTGCAAAAGGAAAATTACTGTTGATCTGTAAGATATCTGGAAAGCTGTAGGATACTATTTTGTTTTTCAAGATTTTTTCTTATTCTAGATATTAGAACATAACATCATCAATTTTTTTCCTTGGCTTAATGAACTGAAAGATTCTTTGTATTTTATCCTAAGTTACGAATTTAATCCATGTTCATCTATGTTTATGCATGTAGGAACGTGTGTAAAAGCTAGATGGTTAAAAAGAAAATTGTTATTTTTCTATACATACATACAAGCATTACATAGTTTGTTGCACCTGCGGACACTGACCTGAGGCTTGGCTGCGACTTGTTTGGCAGCCAATTTGAAGTGTTCAAATTCGCTAAAAGAATTGGAAACTGCAGGTTAGTGTCCGGAGGTGATAAATATATTATACGTATGCAATCATTATCCTATTAATTTGCCCTTAGATTTCAAAAATTCAAACCTGCTATTCTAACCTGTAGTTAGTATTTGATTAAGCAAAATACTAAAAAATAGTGCCATTGATTTCAGACGAATATTTCTGTCTCTTTCAACTCTCACATATCCAAAACTCTCTCATTCTCTGATGGATATGAAAAAAGATAAGGATGTTTGAAATGAAAATTTTCGTGTATGCGTGTGTGATCCTTTTATATTGCATTTCAATTCTAGTATGAAAGTCCAAACATTTTCACTTGAACTGCTTCTTATGTCATATGTACTGTCAGTTATAAATTTAGGTTCTTTTGATATGAACTGAAAGAAGATAAATTTTTTGTTTGTCTACCTTACTTATGGTTCTATTGGTTTTTTAGGATGATGATGATGAAGTGACTTGGCAAACTTACAAAGGACAGCTTACAGAGAAGCAAGAAAAAACCCGTGAGAAAATAATAAAAAGGACGGAAAAGGCAAGTGGTTCTATCTTTATAACTTCTTTTCTAGCATTGAGATTTCTAATGTAACAATGATTTTTTCACTCCATAAAATTGATGACTTCTTTTCTAGAATTATTTATCCCCTCAATGTTTATGTTTGGTCCTTCATTGCTTTATCATTTTTGGACTACTCAACTTAAAATGCTGCTTTCAATTGCCATACATCTGTATATTGTCTTGTGTTACAATTTTGCTGGAATGCAAATTGCCTAATCTAAGTAGCATGCTACCTGAAATTAATTAGTATATTGAAAATTCTTATTAATGAAAATAGACATTTAAGAATACTTTAGACCTGTAAACAAGGAATGGTATGGTACAATCTGGTTAGAGTGATAGATAGGAATGATGAAATTCTGGCAGACAAATTATAATAGCAAAAAGATGGATGGAATCAAGACAGCTGTCTTATGTAAGTTTGTAATTTAATTGCACTTGGTTGATTAAGCTGTTCATAAACTTACTATGACTTTGACAGATTTGAGAAACAGTTCAGTGTTACCTCTGCAAAAGAACTCAATAAGAAAATGATCTTTAATGGGAGAACAAATCTAAATGTACCATAAACAATTATATTTTGCATTCAAATTCTCAGTTTCGTAGAATGAAGTTGTCAAGTTTCTTACTAAAAAAAAAAAGATGCATTTATGAGAGAGAACACTCAGAACAGTGGAGAACCTTCCAAATGAATTATGAAAGGAGTATGTGATGTTGTCTGGGGCTGGCAATTTGGTTGGTCGGTCGTGTTTGGCCCAACCTAAACATGACACGACTAAATTTTACTAGCCCAAAGTTAATACAAATAAGTAATTATGTTAAACCCCTAAACCTGAACACAGCCCATTTATTAAGTAGGTAACACCACACAACCTGCCTAACCCGATTATAATGTTATTGAAGGACTAAAGGAGTATGTAATGTTGTCATAGACTCATAGGGCTGGCAATTTGGTTGGTGGGTGACATGGGTCGTGTTTGGCCCAACCCAAACATGACACGACTAAATTTTGCTAACCCAAACTTAATACAAATAAGTAATCATGTTAAACCCCTAAACAAACACACAACCCATTTATTAAGCAGGTAACACCACACAACTTATCTAACCCGATTATAATGTACATTTAAGCTTACATTACAAGCAACCATAATTTTTTTTGCAAAAATGGGATTATGTTTTCTTTAAGAGCTGAGAATCTATAGATGAAAGACCCAGAATTAATCGTTTAATTAATGATCAGAATAATAAAAATGTAAAAGAAAGAACGCAAAAACAAGGAAATTTGAGCACTACTTAATAGAAAATACAACCATCAGTTATTTTTTTTTTTTTGATAGGAAACAACAGATATATTGCAAAAAAAATATATTACAAAAGATCCCTATACAAAGACCCTATACAAGAAGGAACAAGAAGTCCACCTAGGCTGACAAAAACCACATAGGGAACCAAAGAAGGCCTGCAAGCCCAAAACAAGGCCTACAAAAAAAAAATGGAACTCAAAGCGGAGCAAATTAACTGACAACACCTTCCCAACTAGAGTGAATTAGGAAGAAAGTAAAATCTCTAAATTCAATCGACACTGAAGCCCATAAGTAAGCAAAGTAGCGAACCCGATCCCACAAGCCATCAGTACTCTCCTCAATCTTGTCAAAAATTCTGTTATTTCTTTCTTCCCAAATAACCCACAGTAAGGCTAAGACTGCACACCTCCAAATAGTTTTTGCTTTCTTGTACAAATGGAAGATGTCTGGGACTTTAAGAAAGAGGGAGAGATAGCTATTGAAAGATATACAGAAAAAGAAGGGAGGAAAGAGAAACTTGAGAAGATAGGAGAAGTTGGTTGGAAGAGGTTGCAGCAGTGAGAGAGATAGAGAGTTGAGAAGATAGGAGAAGAAAAGAAAGGCAAAAAGTTAGGGTTAGTATTATATATGATTGGATTATTTTACAAAAGTACCCTTTTATGCTCAAATTAAAATTATACCCCTGTAAACACGATAAGAAATCCCCACAACTCATTTATTAAATGGGTCAAATAGGTTTACACGATTTTTGACTCAATGCGATTAAGCTACACACTAACCCACTAATTCGCTCGTGTTTGTGTCAGGTTATCATGCTATGACCCAAATTGCCTCCCTAGGTGTTAATGATTGTGGTTGCCCATATGTCCAAACATAAGTTAAAACAACTAAAAGGTATTTAAATGAGTGAAAATATATGGCAAGTAGGAAAACAAAACATTTGTCAGATCTCTTTACATTAATCTGATAGGAAATACCTGTACCAAGCTGAGCAACAGAACAATTTAGCTCAAGGGAGCCAGCTAGAAGAATTTCTGTGTCCTCATCTTATCAAGCTTCGGTTGGGCCTGGACTGGACTTGAAGAGGGAGAAGAGGAAAAAAATATTATTGACAAATCAATAAGATTTAGGGGGTGTTTGCGGTTGTCGTGCCTTCTAAAATAATTAATTATTTTAGTTTAAAAAAATAATATAATAATTACTTTTCTATTATAACTTGGTAGTGGTACTAATCAATACTTGATAAATAATTTAAGAGTGATGGGTGGATAATTCAATCAATAACAAAGCCAAAATTTTTTCTGTGGTAGATAATGAGCATCCATTGTTTTCACTGTGTCTGTGTGAGTATTATCTAAAATCTAGGAAACACAGCTATTAAAAGGATGTAATGCTTATTGGAGATGCATTGCTTGGCGGATTGTGCATTAATAAAGCATTATACAAAAAATAGTGGTGGTAAGGTTGTCAAATATTTAAGGATTTCTATTGCTGGGGAGGGTCAAGAATTCTAGTTGCAGTCAATTTCTGTTTTGGATGAGGAACTAGTGACTTGATAGTCTGCATATTTTATTTTCTTGCTTAACTTTTATGTTTTCTTTTCTCCATTCATGGTGGTTTTGGTTTTCTGTAACCTGCATGTTTTTTATTTTTTATTTTTTATTTTTTTTTATTAAAGAATCAAAAGTGAACCAGCAGTCCTGTAGATGGACTAAACAACCAAGAAAAATAGCTCCAAAGACTATACAAGAGCATCAAAGACTGCTGTTAGAACTTGACTTTCAATTACAGTATCCCCTGAAAGAACATAAACAAAGCCAGCCCCAAAATGTACAAAGTTAACAAAAACCCTTCCCAATTAAGATGTCATAACCTGTATGTTGACTTGGAAGAGTAGTATAATTCAAATTATATTTGGGTAGCAAGTAGTGACATTGAAATTTGAATTCATATCATACAAATACCTTATCAAGAATTAGACATTTACATAATGTTATGCAAATTATTATGAAATTCTGCTTACTTATCAATACTATATTTTCATATGTTTTGTTTCCCCCTGTAGCATCACTGATATGTATTCCCAGCAGGAGGAAAAAAAAAAAATGAAAACTGAAAGATAATACTGCTTGATTGTTGATTGCCAAATTTTTTAATTGTTTTATATTGGGATGTTGCAATAGCTTTATATAAATTACTTTACCAACAATAAAGTGATGTTCAGGTAATAAAGAATTTAAACATGTAAGGCGTAGTTCTCTTCTGTTTTCTCTTCTGATATTGTGCTGGTTGTCATATATACATCACTTTTCTGACTACAGATCGCTCATATGAAGAAGGAAATAGATCTTATTCGTGCTAAAGACATTTCTCAGGGTGGGTTGACACAAGGGCAACAAACTCAGATTGCTCGGAATGAACAAAGAATGACACAGGTAGGTATCTATGCAGATAAAGTGTTATCTGGTCATTTTTCCCCTTTTTCTTTTCCATCTATAAGTCTGGTTGATGAGACTGGTATTTTTCTTCCCTCCCCCTCTAGCTTTTCACATTCTGTTTTTCTTCTTGACATGCTATTGTTGCTAGATCATGGAAGAACTTGAAAACTTGGAAGAGACGTTAAATGAAAGTATCAGGGAAAGTATTGGTGCACGTTCTGGAAATATATCTCGTGGTGGGAGGAAAGGAGCAGCAGAAGATGATGAAGACTTTTCAAGGTAATTTGCATTTGCAAATTTCCTGTTTTGAATGGCAACCTTTGATTAGTTATGCATCGAGTGAATAGGTATGTATTTTATGATTGCATCTTCTTGCCAAAACTTTGCGACTTTCGTGCAGAATCATGTACATGATGTTTCATTTAGTTTAGCATAATTATAATGACACTCATATTTTGCTTGGCCGTGCATTTATATATTAAATTTTGCTTTCCTTTTTTAAGTGGTCAACTGGTTAACTGTCTGTTATATTCTTAAAAAGATCATGACCATGGACTAGAATTATATTTAATATTTGTACGTTTTGTCATTGTTCAGCGATGATGATGAATTCTATGATCGGACAAAGAAGAAGTCTTTAACTCAGAATGCTGGTGAAAACCAAATAGTTGAAACTGCCGATACTCTTCTTGACAAGAGAGATGCACTCATGAAGGAATTTGAAGACAAGAAGGAGTCACTTGAGAGAGAGAAAAACAAAATGGCATCAGAAACTGCAGTAGAAAATGAAGCTGGCGATGCACTTGATGCCTACATGTCTGGGCTCTCATCTCAACTCGGTAGGGGATTTTGTATCTGAAGAAAACCTCTAAAAGTGTTTATGCTTTGTTTTTAAATTAAATTTGAAATACAATATCTGGAGTTATGTGTCATTTTCAAGCTGGTTGCATAGTTTTTCTGTATTTGTTCTTGTTCCTGTGCAAGAAAGCAACAAGTGCATACAGTATTAGAAATTGTGATTCATTTTATAAGATCCCTCCCTTCTTCTAGAGGTGACTTCATTTATTCTTAAACTACAGACGTTTTGTTCAAATATGCTGGCATGTGGTATCTGCAAGTGCTTATAACCATTAAAAAGTTCCTGTAATGAGTTTTGTGCCCAAAGGAGGAGCCAAGAATCAATTGCTTGAGACTGCTAATGGTTGTGCCCTCATTAATCACAATTCCGTCTGTTTTTGGTGCAGTTTTAGTCTTTTTCCTATCACATTTTTTTTAATGTGGATTCTTCTCCTTTTGTATCTTATTTTCACTTAGTTTAATTCAAAGTTCTGTTTCTGATAATATATTGGTAATTACATAATCTCGGTTACATATACCAATTTTTCATATTTTTCTTTTATTTGTGGTTATTGAATCCTTTTTAAATTATGTTGTCTTTCTATTCTACTGCTGATTTTCAACATTTGTTGTCAGTGCTTGACAAAACTGCACAACTTCAGAAGGAATTGTTCACTCTCCAGTCTGAATTAGATAGGATCTTCTACCTATTGAAGATTGCTGATCCAATGGGAGAAACCACCAAAAGAAGAGATACAAAAGTTCAGGAACCAAAACTTCATAAACCTGAAATGCCAGCTGCTGTTGTCAAGCATAAACCTCCCATTGAACCAAAAAGTGCTGGATCAGCAAAACCATTGAATGTTTCCATGCAGAAAGAAAAAACTCCTCCAGTCACTGCTGTGGAATCAAACAAGAAGCCAGAAGCTGACAACATTTTCAACAATGCAGATGAGGGTAAAGTTGCTGAGTATACTATTGCGAAGCCCCAATGGCTTGGAGCTGTAGAGTATAAGGAAACGAAGAAGACCAAGCAGGAAAATGAAGAGGTTTTTAATATGCAAGAGCCTGATCAATTTGTAGACTATAAAGACAGGCAGAAAATTCTGAGCAATGCCGATGAAACTTTAGTTAAAGACTCTGCGATTGAAACTGCTGCCTCTGGCCTGATTATAAGGAAAAAAAACCAGATTGAGAACTCTGAGGGCGTGGACGATAAAGCCCTTGATCATGAGACGTCTTCCTCTGTGGGACCTGAACTCAAGGCAGAGGATGCTGTAGCACTTTTACTGAAACATAAAAGAGGATACCATGCTGAAGATGATGAAGAAACAAAGAAAACTAGGAAAGATAAGAAAAAGCCAAAAAGAGTCGTTGGCCCGGAGAAGCCTTCATTTCTCAGCAGTGATTCAGATTACGAATCGTGGGTACCTCCTGAAGGTATATAGAATTTGTCATTTCTATATTTGTTGTTTTATAGACAAAAGCTGATTTTTCAATTACATTTTTGCTCTATTCATATTCTCTTCCTGATTTTGTGATGTTCATGTTATATTATTTAGGTCAATCTGGTGATGGACGAACTGCACTTAATGAGCGCTATGGTTACTGAAGTAAGATGTTTGTAGTTTACGAAGGGGCACCTAAAAGTTAGATGCTATTCTGATGGCTGATTTCACAGTCTTCAAGATGCCATTGATTAAGTTAGGTTGAAGGTAGACCTCAGAAATTTGCCCTTGATGGAAATAGAACGATGCTTTATGCTGTTGTTGTCATTGATCAAATTGTATATTGTCCAAGTGTTTACAGGGGTTTATGTATTCATAGAAAGAAAAAGCTAATAGGCACATTAGATACTTTCTCAGACTTTAGCAAAGATTTGTGAGAGAATACAAGTACAAGGTATATGCATAAGAATGATTAGAGATGCTAAAATAGCTTTTCTTCCTCATTGATCCACCTTGAGTTTTGTTATGCTTGCTTGCTTCCTTGTTTGTCATTGTCACAAAGAGCTTATTATTGTAAGCCTTTGCTTGTTCTTGAGCTACTTTTTCAGGTCTTCTCGGTCTGTTCTTCGAGTCCATAAAGGACAAACAGAGTTTATCGACATAGAGAGCACCTTGATGTTTTACAGGGCTATAATACTACATTGACATCTCGAACTCTTGATTTGAAAGATTCTTTGAAGCCTTTGTAGTTGCATTGGATCCCAATTGTAAATAAAACCGGCAATGACTATACTTGTCTCTCTCAATTAATCTTGTTCAATTTTGACGTGGAGTATAGGAAAGGGCAATTACTTGTCACATTAAGGGCCAGTTTGGTATTGTTTCTGAGAAGTTAAAATTAGCTTAATTTATAATTTTGATATAAAATGATGTTTGGTAAAACTTATAAGTGTGCACAATACATATATATCACATATATAAACTTCGGTAATGTAAATATGATGCATGGTGCATGTAAAAATACAGAAAAATTATTTACTCATTTACCACGATAATTCAATTTTCACAAATAACATGCCGTCGTAGGATAGGTCACACATTTGACAATCGAATTGAGACTTTCTCAATCAATAAAAGTTAAATCAAAATATCTCATATTTTCAACTTTCATTAACCACCGTTTACTTTGATCAAGATTGTAATTAACAAGCTTAATTACATCTTTTGAGTGTAACCTACCATTTCAGATTTTTCAGACTTAACTCAAAAATTGCCGCCGTAGGGTAGGTCAATTTTGAAATACATCTAAAAAATCCTATCGCATGGAAGACAACCTTGCTATTGACTCAAACGGACACCATCTGTAGGGAGGACGAAATCAAAGCGTCTTGAGACGCCATTTAAATCTTACGGTGTTGTACTAATGGTAGAGACTATGGGTAAGATTGTCATATTACCCTCTCCCACTCAATATTTTGAATTGCCGTATTTTAATTACAAAATATCTAATATTATGTAATAATATCAATGATAAAAGTTAAACCAAAATATCTCATATTTTCAACTTTTAATAACCATGGTTGGATTTGGTCAAGATTGTAATTAACAAGTTTAATTACATCTTTTGAGTGTAACCCACCATTTCAGATTTTTTTCGACTTGCCGTAGGGTAGGTCAATTTTGAAATACATTTAAAAATCTTATCACATGGAAGACAACCTTGCTATTGACTCAAATGGACACCATCTGTAGGGGGACGAAATCAAAGCGTCTCGAGGTGCCATTTAAATCTCACAGTGTTGTACTAATGGTGGAGATCATGGGTAATATCGTTATATTACCCTCTCCCACTCAATATTTTGACTTGATGCATTTCAATTACAAAATATCCAATATTATGTAATAATAACAATTATAACAAATTATAAAACATTTTCTAATCTAAAACAGTTTTAGAATAGAATATGTATGCATGTCATGTTATGACGATTCCAGTAGGCACTTAGTAACTAAGATGACATATTATATGTATGAACATATTATATTATTATCGCATAAAATATAATATGAAAAAGCAAAATAAAAACTAAATGAATTTTGGCCGAGTTCCTTTGGATATTTAAATTACAACCCATAAATAAATCAAATTACAAAAAAAAGTCTTGTTGTAATTTTCCTTCAGCATCCGATCCAATCTCATCGATTTGTTGATAACGCCATTTTCTTCAATATCACAATTTACAAAAATCTTATACCCCTTGGGTTTACAAATTTTTATCTAAAAATTGAAGAAATGATAAAACATAAAATCCAAAGGAACCATACAATTAACGACCAAAAATCATTTTTATTTACCATTCATCACATGAATAAAAATAACCATTGAATCACATTTAATGCAAAGTGCCTACTACCAGAATCAATTTTAATATTAAAATCAATTTAAATTACAACGTGGCTCTAATACCGATTGTTGGTTCTGGGAACCAGAACCGAAATCGGAACCGGTATCCGCGCAGAGGAAGGGCGGTGGGCCCGGTTTTCAATTTTTTTTTTGTAAAAACAAAAATGTTTTAGCCGGATCGTTGTGATTGTACTGATTCTAATATTTAACTATAAATAATAAGGAAGGAAATAGTTACCCTTGTAGACTTTTCGTGATTCGCTCAAACCGAATTCCTCCACTATAGAATCTTTGTGATTCCCTCAAACCAAGTTCTTCCACACCGAATCTCCAACACCAAAGAACCAACGAGTGGGCGCCTCGGTATTGAATAGAAAAATTCGACTCTCGAATTTCTGTACTTGTTGTGTACTCAACACTTGAGACAACTAGAAAAATATTGAGAGACACTCTCACAACAATCTTTAGAGGCTTAGATCTTAAAAATAATTTTTCTCTTTTGTTATCATTCTCTCTTGTTAAGAACTTATGTTTCTCCAAACAAGAACTCTTCTTGTCTTGTTTTCATGAAGCTAAAAAATGAATCAACTCAAAAATAAAAATATTCTTTTGTATGCTTCTCAAACACACGAGAGAGTGAGAGCTTGGGTGGTGAAAATTGTGTAAACCATAATTGTACTAGGGTGGATTGTTTGTTGCTGCAAAATTCTTCAAAACAAATAGTGCTAGAAAGTATTTCAAAAATAAACTTTGTTGTTGGAAGTTATTTTAAAAACAATTTTGTTGCTGGAAAATATTTCAAACAGTACAAAATATTTTCCAGCAACAAAATATAATTAGAATAGAAAAACCTGAAAGTGGCTAAGTCGCGGACAATGTCGCTCTCTTTAAGACGTTTCGCGGCTCTGCCCTAATGGTGCAAGCAGTTCCAAAGTTGCCACGTCGTCCCCAGGATAAAACAGCCCAGAATCACCTCTGTCTCGGAACTTCTTTGCACAAAGAAGAACCGGAATGCTCAAACTCTTTCAAAGATTGCTCGGAATACTAACAAGGAACACTCAAGAATTTCTTTTAAACTTTTGTTGTTTCAAAAATGTTGTGTTTTGTGAATGAGGCAAAAGCCTCTATTTATAGGATTAGAAAATCATAACTGAAAAGACAAATTTAAACCAGCCATTAAAATGAAATAAAAACTAATGCAATAACCACAATTTAAATAAAAACGTTTTATACATTTAAACAAAATAAAGTTGTTATCAGTTACAACATTCAAACAAAACGTTTTTATTTTTATAGTAATTACATTCAAAAATTTATTTTATAACAGTATAACTGATCGAACCAAAATTGGTATGATTTTGGCCCTCACTTCCTTCTCTTTTTGCTTGATTCTTGGGCATTATTCTGTGATTTAATTGTGAAAATTAAGTGTTTTCAGGAATTTATAGAATTCAGGGGCATTGGAGTAATTTTGGTCATTTGGGGGCAAAAGTGTAAAATATGAGGGAAGTTTAGAGTTTACCGTGATTATAGAAGGATGCAGGGACCGAATTGCAATTTTCCGAGCAAACCACAAGCTGCCACGTGACCTTAAGTGAAACGCACCGTTTCACAGGCGAGAGGCCCAGTAGGCGTGGCCCAAAACGCGCAACCCTTCAGCTGAATTCCCAAAAACGGCGGCGTTTGGCTTAATGAAGACAATCAGATGTTTGGGCCTGATGTGTGGCCCAAACGCAAGCCCAAGTGACCAGGCCCAAACATAAGTCCAAGCAGCAGCCCACGTCAGCTTCTTTAGTGATGCGGTGCGTTTTGAGAGCTGCCAATTACAGCCCACTTCATTTCTAAGTGCACCCCCTCTTTAGACAAAATGCAGCTGCTGTACACACCCCTGTCTTCTTCTAACTGCACCCCAAGCCCACTATTCATCATCTCCTACCTTCAGCTCACGCGTGCAGCTGCATGCCCTAGAGCGCCGCCGGCCGGAATCCACCTATTTTAGACCTACCGTCGACCCAAACCGGTGGCAAAACGACGGCAACCTCACCGGCTGGCCGATCGTAACAATTCCGGCGCTCCATTTGGCCGGAATCTTCTCTCTCCAAATCACACCAAAGTTGCGCCTAAACTCCCCATTTTGCCCCTAGGTCGCCATTTGGCATTTCGAGGTCGCCATGGCGACAGGAAGTGATTTCCACACCTGATGAGGTCGCCATTTGGTCGCCCTAGAGGTCGCCATTTGCCAAACCGCGAACCTCCTTGCTGTGCATTTCTGATTGGTGGGGCAAATTACACAATGATCCCCTCTGTTGGACTAAATGGTAATTTGCCATGGTCAGGGGGTGTTTTGGTAATTTGCCACCCGAGACCTAATTTGAAAATCATATAAATTCATCACATTTTTCCTCTTTTGGACAACTCTTGACCACCAAGAAACCTCCTTTCTCCACCATTCCTTTTCTCTCCATTTTCTCTCCTACCTAAACTTAACATCTAGATTACCTCCCCTAATCATTCCTTTTCTTCCCATCTTCTCCACAAATCTCCTTAGTCACTTCCCATTAGACTCCACCTATCTAGACACATCCTCATCATCCACTCTTTACACAAGGAGCATCAAAGGCAAGGAAAGGATCAAGCTTACAAAAGGAGACCCATGGGTGATTTCCTAATCTTTTACTTGCCTTCCCTTTGATTGTAATATGTGTAATTAAATCCCCTTTCTAGGGTTTTGATGTGAGAATATTTGGATTGGGATTTGCTTAAGCTTTTATATATTGTAATCTCTATTTGTGTTCTATTCATTTTATAATTAGATTCTTTGCATTATATAATTGACATGTATACCCACTAGTTGATTATAATCTTGCTTAGGATAATTTGTTATATAATCTTGATTGGATTGACAACCTTGATGGATTGAGAACTTAGTGAATAGGATAGATTGTCGGAGGGTATATCAACCACGATAATCTAAGCCGTTAATTGTAACAAATCGATCCCGCCGTGACCCCCTTTCCTTAATCGGTTAGGCATTGCGGTGGGAAGTTGTTTAGGGTTCATAATAATGGCCCAAACACATTTTAGAAATCAATTGGTTAACATTTATGAGATCCGTTCACTAAAGTAGCTTGATAAGCATTTCCCGTAATTCATTTGTGATCTCATTAATTCCCTAGCTATTCTCTTAATTGTTTATTCCATTATCTTATCTAGATTTGTTAAGTATTCTTTTATTAGTTATTAGGTTTATTTTTTTATGTATGTTTGATGGCTTGACAACCCATTCACTCATCCATATTTTTATGATTTATTTTATCGCATATAGATTAGTTAATTTGTTCAACTAATCACTCTAATTCCCTGTGGAACGAACTCTAAGCTTACCACATTACTCATTTTCAAATCTTAAAATATATTGCGTAAAGATTCATTTTGTAACATTCTTTTGGTAATTCGCAATTTGGTAACGACACAAAAAGCGAGTCATCAAAATGGCGCCGCTGCCGGGGAATTAAAGTGGTTGTTGAATCAATTAACTTTTCTTTCTTTAGGTTTTATTAATTTTTAGCTTTTTAGTTGTTTTTAGTCTTTTAGTTTCTTTTTTACTTCTTTGGTAGTTTTTGTTTCTTTTGTTTCAGGATTCTATGGATTTCTTCATGCAAAGTCAAGGGCCTAGCTACGAGACTCATGGGAATGGTTTCAATGCGGATTGGTGGATGAACCAAGATTCCTTCTCATCATGGCAATCAAATGTCATAGATGATGAGAGAAGAAATTTCATGGAGGATCACTTTCGGGAGATTGAGAGCATCCATGCTTCTCAACGAAAGACCATGGAGTTATTCCAATCCGCACAACGAGCACATGAGGAGAGGATGTCCAACCATGTGATCCCTAGTTGGCCGGATCAATCACTAGAATCGGGTTATCCCAAGCAAGGGAGGACGAGGAGCCATGTGCACGCTCTTGTGCAAGTATTTGAGAATGGTGCGGAAATCGAGGACGAACCGCCTAGGAACCAAGAGCGAAGCACGAAGTTAGAGGAAAAATTGTCTTTGCTTCAAGAGAGATTGGTGGAAACCTCCCAAGGGAAGGAAGAATTGGAAAGAAAAATACAACTCATGGTAAAGGAGTTGGAAAAGAAGGAGGCCTTGGGGAAGGTGAAGATTGAAGAGCTTGAAGTGAAAAACAAGGAGCTCACTCTTGAAGTAAACATGCTCAAAGAAGAAAATGCTACCTTATGGAGGAAGGTAGGAGAAGTCTCCAACAAGAACAAGGAGTTGGAAATACAAGTTGGGAGACTTGGAGTTGAGAGGAATTCCACATTAAAGGAATTCGAAGACCTTGCAAGATTATTTGAAGAATTCGAAGAAGAGTGTGCAAGGAAGACAAGGAAATTGCTTATGGAAGCGGAGCGGAAGGCAAAAGCTTTGGAAGAAACGAAGGAGGCACTTGGTAGGAAGGATGAAGCCCTCAAAATAGCAAAAGTGAAGGAGTGTGACTACATTGTCTATGTAGACAAGGTGGAAAAAGAAGTCAAGGCGCTAAAAATGAAGCAACATCAAAGGCCACATAGTCACCAACAAAGAGGGAGTTTTCTTAACCATCCTCCTACTTGCTATTTTTGCTTTCAAAAAGGGCACCTAAAAGCTCATTGTTTTAAATTCCATAAGCATGAAAAATTGAAAAAGTCTAGGAATAGGAAGATTCCACCTAGAGTCAAGCAAATTTGGGTAAGAAAAGACTTGGTTGAACAAGTTAGACCCAAAAGAAAAGAAAAGGGGAAATCAACTCAACTTGTTTGGGTTGTGAAAAAGAACATATTTCCAAACTTGATAAAACCTCCTTTAGTTGATGACACCCCTAGCACATGTACATAATTTTGAAAAATCTTTTTGTGCATTTTATTTTTTATGCTTTATTTGTTTAGTTCATTTCTTTTGAATAAATGGTGTTCCAAACTCTTGTTGGCAATTGTTTATATTGGTTATATTTTGCCGGAACTTTCTAATATGTTTCGTGAGTGTATAGATTTTTCTATTGCTTCTTGAGGAAGCAAATGTGTGTTGCTTGTGCGGCAAGGCAAGGTTCTTTATCTCTTGGAAAGAAACAAAGTCAACTTGCAAGTCTTGGAGGGACAAGCAAGCCAAGAGTGCTCATAAAAAGGGCGAGAACCTTATCCTAAGGAAGCAACATTGTGAGAGTTCGATGTGCGGGAGCACCATGCCACGTCTTGCCTAGACGTTAAATCGTGCGCTTGGTGGGAGGCAACCCACTTAGGTACATTTCTTTTTCTAGTTTAAATTTTGTTTTTGTCTTTATTTTATTTTTGCTTAGAATAAGGTTGCGAGTTGTTTGTGATAGTGGATTTAGGCTTGAATGATCATATTTTATCCACATGGATTGTGATGATGACTCTTGATGAACTTGCATTGATATATCTCTTGAGTTGATTATGAGCATATAGGATATTCTTGAGACACTTGATTTAAATTTTGGGATAAATTTTAAAATGGACATTGATGTGTAGTTAAACTCTTTGATTGTGGATGTATGTTGCGCCGAACTTACCGGTATATGCCCCAAAGACATTGAGGACAATGTCTAATTTAGGTTTGGGGGTGTGTGTGCAACATCATCTCTTGTTTGCAAATTGTGTGCAAATATTTTGAGCCTAAATTTTTCAAAAATTTCGAAAATCTTGTGATAATGCCATGCTTGAGCATACTTTGCTTGTTGAGATTGTGCCTTTGTGTGTGCAAGTGAGGAATTGTGTATCTTTGCCTTGCTTAGTTTAGATTAACTTCATGCCATTTAGGGTTGCATTGCTCAAAGCGCGCTAGTTCTTTTCTCTTGATGTTGAGTGAATATTCAATTGTGCTTGAAGGCTAGGAATTAATAGTGGAGACTTCCCGTGAGGTTCACAAACACGGCCTAAAAAGCGTATTTTGAGGGAAAGTTTTCACTTTTTAAACACTCATTCAAACACTTGTTGTGCATATTTTAAAATGTCTCATTCACACTTAAATGTTGTTTGCCATAGAACATATGGACTGCTTGTGGATGCCTTGATTGACTTTGTGGACAATCCTTTAGAAATGATTTTAGGCAATGCATGTGAAAACCACCAAATTGGCCTAAATACTTTCTATCCCTCTAATGTGTGTGCTCCATAGCCCATTTGAAGCCAAACACAATTAAGCTTTTCATTCATGAACCACATCAACATGAAACCATATAGCCTAAACACTAGACTTACCTTGTACCAAATGGTTTGCTAAGGCTTAGGGGTTGAATGTAAGCTTTGAGGAGTATCAAAATGTAAGGCGTGTACTTAGGCAAATATATATGTGCAAACACATGAAAAAGATGAAATGCAATGCTTGAAAAAGAAAAGAAAAGACAAGCAAAGAAAAGAAAAGAAAAGCATAGCAAAAGAAAGAAAAGAAAAGAAAAGAAAATGATGAATGAGGCACAAAATGCCTAGATCAATTTTGTAGAATTAAATGAGCTACTCAATGAAAATTAAGAGTAGAAAAATGCACAAAGTAAATTGAAAGCCTAGACGCCTAAGTGTGGAATATGCAAGTTGTAATGAGTATGTTGTGCTTAATTAGAATGTATGCCTTAGTGTGACCATTAGGTGTTTGAAATCCATTTTTCCTATTTATTGACTCATCATTCACCTTTGGCCCCATTACAACCAAATGAAAAGACCTATTTGATCTTTAGGGATGTCCACTTTGAAAATCTTGGTTGATGCATGTTCTTTCCGTTCATGGTTTTCAATTCCATTCATGAGACAAATTTTTAGAAATTGTGTTTTTAAATAATCATGTGCAATTATATTTGATATTTTGAGCATAAACTCATATTGCATATGGATTGTGAGTGAAGCCTAGGAATGTTGGTTCCGTGAACCGGAACCGGAACCGGTATCCGCGCAGCGGAAGTGCGGTGGGCCCGGTTTTTTAAAATTTCAACAAAAACGTTTTAGCCGGATCGTTGTGATTATATTGATTCTAATATTTAACTATAAATAATAAGGAAGGAAATAGTTACCCTTGTAGACTTTCCGTGATTCGCTCGAATCGAGTTCCTCTACTGTAGAATCTTCGTGATTCCCTCGAACCAAGTTCTTCCACACCGAATCTCCAACACCAAAGAACCGACGAGTGGGCGTCTCGGTATTGAACAGAAAAATTCAACTCTTGAATTTCTGTACTAGTTGTGTACTCAACACTTGAGACAACTAGAAAAATATTGAGAGACTATCTCACAATATTTTTAGAGGCTTAGACCTTAAAAATAATTTTTCTCTTTTGTTATCACTCTCTTGTTTAGAACTAGTGTTTCTCAAAACAAGAACTCTTCTTGTCTTGTTTTCATGAAGCTCAAAATATATCAATCAACTCAAAAATAAATATTTTCTTTTTATGCTTCTTCCATTCTATTAGAGAGTGAGAGAGAGAGCTATATGTATATATATTGGGTGGTGTAGTATTTTTCCACTATCATAGTACTAGGGTGGGTGGTGTAAAGAATCATAGAATGGGAGCTAGTATTCCACTATGCTTTAAATGCAATGATGAAAGAAAAAACAAAACAAAAGAAAAAACACTAGTAGAAAAGCAAGGGTATTTTATTTCCACCCACCCCATTCATGACTAAAAGTAACAATAATACATCCCACCCCAATTATTAAAACATATATATATAATTAAATAATCAAAATATTATTTTATACATATAATTAAATAATCAAACATTATTTAATACATATAATTAAATAATCAAAATATTATTTTATACATATAATTAAATAATCAAACATTATTTAATACATATAATTAAATAATCAAACATTATTTAATACATATAATTAAATAATCAAAATATTATTTTATAAATAAAACAATACATAAACTTCTTTATGTATAGATGATTAATTCCAAATTAATCACTAAGCCTCAGTATACCTTAATGTTCAATACAGTATTATAGAGATGGTATGGGGACACATGGACCTATAATTTCAAGCTCCAATAAATCTTCAATATTTAATTAAACTCTTTAATTAAATATTAGATTTATTAATTCCAGATTTATTCCACTAAAAAACTGGAACTGTACTCTTGTTATTATAGAATTAATTACTCGAATAGGAATCGAACAGTCCATTGATATAATCATTACATATAGATCAATCCTCCATAAACAGTTCGTAATATGAGCTAGGTTCAAAACCGTTGACCTCTCAATTACGTCTTTATCCTTGAGTGCCCGTGATTCTCTAATAAACAATTATTTATGATCTTATCATAAATTGAGCGCTCTATTGTTCAAGACCCGAATCATTTACTCAAGAGAACTGTTTGTTTACTTCAATTAAGAAGGAATGGATTCTATCTTGTATATTATCATTCCCAGCTAAGTATATCATCATGTCTCTAAGATACAAGGTTTTTAGGTTTGGCAATTAGAGCAAACCATACCGAGTAAGTCAAAAGACACAACTTTATAAGTAGGAGTCTATTAAATACTCAGGATTAAGATCGTTCCATATATGACCATCTGATTGATAAAAGGGAATACTTTATTTCAAGACGGAGATTATTAAAGATTCCAATTTATCGCGTCCATGTCTTGTATAATCTTATTATACAAAGTACCTTCATTCTAATGTCACTACATCAACAGTTCGGATAAAACTGTTCCATTCTTAATGGGAATGAACCATACTAGTAATTTTAATTAATTAAAGATCCCAACTTTAATTATCAATTACAGACAATTAAGATTATTATATTAAACATAATCCTCATGTATATAACAACTTATATACTATGTTTAATATTACATTTAATAATCATGGAATTTTATGTTATTAATACAATATTAATAACATTAAATGCACACAAATATGTAATAGAATGTCAATCTAATTATTAATTCAGTAAGAAGATTAACAACATATGTTCTTAGGGCATTATCCCCAACAATCTCCCACTTGCCCTAAAGCAGATGAGACATGTCCTTTAACCCCAGTCCTTCTAGATGCCCTTCAAAACTCTTTGCCGGAAGAGTCTTTGTGAAGGGATCTGCGAGGTTGTCTTCAGATCTAATCTTCAGAACAGACACATCACCACGATGGACAATCTCTCTTATAAGGTGATACTTTCGCTCTATATGTTTTCCTCTTTTGTGGCTTCTAGGTTCTTTTGAATTAGCCACGGCTCCACTGTTATCACAATAAAGTGTCATGGGTTTTTCCATATCTGGAACAACTTCCAGATCAAATAAAAACTTTCGGAGCCAGACTGCTTCTTTAGCTGCTTCACAGGCAGCCACGTATTCAGCCTCCATAGTGGAATCAGCTATGCAGGATTGTTTGATGCTTTTCCATACTATGGCTCCACCACCAATGGTAAACACTGACCCAGACGTCGACTTTCGACTGTCTTTGTCTGATTGAAAATCAGAATCAGTGTAGCCAATAGGAATCAAATCCCTACCAGAATATACAAGCATATAGTTTCTCGTTCTCCTAAGATACTTGAGAATGTGTTTAACTGCTACCCAATGATCTAATCCTGGGTTAGACTGATACCGGCTGACCACTCCCACTGCATAGCATATGTCAGGTCTAGTACATAACATAGCATACATAAGACTGCCTACTGCGGAGGCATAGGGAATGTGTCTCATATTCTCTTCCTCTTGAGGTGTTTTAGGACACTGCTCTTTAGAAAGAGTAACTCCATGACGAGAAGGTAGATTACCTTTCTTGGAGTTTTGCATTGCAAACTTGATTAACATCTTATCAATATACGATGCTTGAGACAATGCTAACAGCTTGTTCTTACGATCTCGTATAAGTTGGATCCCAAGAACATAACTTGCCTCTCCCAAATCCTTCATTTGGAATTGGTTAGCTAGCCATTTCTTTACATTTGATAAAGATTCTACATCATTCCCAATGAGAAGAATGTCATCAACGTAAAGAATTAAGAAGACCACCTTCTTTTCTTTGATGTACTTGTAGACACAAGGCTCATCAACTTTTTGATCAAATCCATATGATTTAATTGCTTCATCAAATCTAATATTCCAAGATCGAGAAGCTTGCTTAAGTCCATAGATGGACTTTTGCAACTGGCAAACTTTTTGCTCTTGGCCTTTATCTATAAACCCCTCTGGTTGCACCATATAGATGCTCTCGTCAAGATGGCCATTCAAAAAAGCCGTCTTAACATCCATTTGCCATATCTCATAGTCATAATATGCGGCAATGGATAAGAGTATACGGATGGATTTGAGCATGGCTACTGGCGAGAAAGTCTCTTCATAGTCAACTCCCTCTTTTTGGGTAAAACCCTTTGCCACTAGCCTAGCTTTGAAAGTTTCCACTTTCCCATCCACTCCCCTCTTTCTCTTGTAAATCCATTTACAACCAATAGGTTTAACCCCTTCGGGTGGGTCTACAAGTTTCCAAACTGAGTTGGAGTATATTGACTCCATCTCGAGATTCATTGCTTGTTGCCAATTCTCTTTGTCAGAATCTTCCATTGCACATCGATATGTCAATGGATCATCTTTACCAAGATCAGAAATCACAACTTGTGCTTCCCCAATTTGTCCATAGCGAGTAGGTTGTCTCACAACCCTCCCACTACGACGAGGTGGTAAATCATTCTGATTTTGAGTTGTGGTCTTCTCATTTTGTCGTTCGACAACAGTTGTCGATGTTGGTCTGACCTCATCAGAAAGTAACTCCTCAAGTATAACTTTACTACGAGGTTTGAAGTTTGTCATATAGTTATTTTCAAGAAATGTTGCATTTGTCGATACAAATACTTTATTATCTTGATGACTATAAAACAAACCTCCTCTCGTTCCTTTTGAATATCCTACAAATATGCATACTTCAGATCGAGGTTCCAACTTCCCAGTCCTACCTTTAAGTACGTGTGCAGGACACCCCCATATGCGAATGTGTCGCAAACTAACTTTGCTACCATTCCACAACTCTAAGGGTGTCTTAGGTATAGACTTAGATGGAACTAAATTAAGTATGTATACAGAAGTCTGTAGTGCATATCCCCAGAACGACATGTGTAATGATGAGTAACTTAACATGGATCTCACCATATCAAGCAATGTTCTATTTCTCCTTTCTGTGACACCGTTTTGCTGTGGTGTCCCAGGTGCAGTCAATTGGGATAAAATCCCATGTTCGATTAAATGATCCAAGAATTCATTATCAAGGTATTCACCTCCTCGATCTGATCGAAGAGTTTTAATCGATTTATTTAATTGCTTTTCAGCCTCGGCTTGGAATTCTTTAAACTTTCCAAAAGTTTCAGATTTCCTTTGCATTAAATAAATATAACCATACCTAGAATAATCGTCAATAAAAGTGACGAAATATTCATATCCTCCTCTTGCTTGTACATTAATCGGACCGCACACATCAGAATGTATTAATTCAAGAGGTTCTTTGGCTCTTTGACCTTTTCCCGAAAAAGATCGTTTAGTCATTTTACCTTCCAGACAGGATTCACAGACTGGAAGAGTGCCAACTTTTAGCTCTCGTAAAGGACCTTCCTTTACCAATCTTTCAATCCTATTTAGGTTTATATGACCTAGTCTAAGATGCCATAGGTATGTGTTATCATCAGGAGAAATCTTTTGCTTTTTAGACTTTGGTTGTTCGACTTCGAACATTTCAGTGTTAAGCAGTGTGTTAAAGGTTGGTCTTAAAAAATAGAGACCGTTGTCCAAAATTCCAGAACAAATATTTAAACCCTTTCTAGAAATAATAACAACTTTATCATTAAAAGAAACCTTAAATAATTGTTCATACAGTCTTGAAACAGAAATCAAATTTCTTCTAAAACCGGGAATATAATAAACATTGTTCAAAACAAGAAATTTATTATTAAAGAGAAGTCTCACTTCTCCCACTGCTTTAGCTGACACCATAGCCCCATTACCCACTCTCATCGTGTAGTCCCCATCGGCTAGTTCTGTTACAGAATCAAACATCTGCATAGAACAACAAACATGGTTAGTCGCACCTGAATCAACTATCCAGGAAGACATATCATTTTCAACTAAACAAGATTCTAGAACAAGTAAATCTGATTTACCTTTCTTTTTGATCTTAAGCTCTTCGAGGTACTTTTTACAGTTCCTCTTCCAGTGACCATCTATGCCACAGTGGAAACATTTTCCTTTGGCCTTTTTGTCAGAGCTCTTTGCTTTGTTGTTGTTGATTTTCTTAGCCTTGAAATTGCCCTTTTTGTTTTTCAACTTGCCACTTCCTTTATTCTTATTCTTCCTCTTGTTGGACTTTCCAGAAGAGGAAGTTGTAGCTTCGGCAACATTTGCCTCACCTCCTTTTTCATTCAAAATGGATTCGAAGGTTTGAAGCTCGTTAAGCAACTGAGTCATGTTGTACTTCAATTTATTCATGAAATAGTTACTTTTAAATTGAAGGAAGTTAGGGGATAGTGTTTCTAAAATCATCCCCACCTGTGTGGCTTCGTCGATATTGGCACCATGTATTTCCGCCTCATTAATGTGTTCAATCATTTTGAGCGTATGCTTGCGGACTGAAGTACCCTTTTTCATTCTGGCGTTCATAAGCGCCTTTACAGCCTCATGACGAGACTGTTCAGAAGGGCGCCCAAACATTGCCTGTAGGGAGTCCATAATCCCTTTTGCGGTTTCAACCGTTTCATGCTTACATCTAAGCACGTCAGACATGCCTGCTAACAGGTAGCAGCGGGCTTTGTTGTTGGCATTTTGCCAACGATCATATGCCTCAGCAACATTTGTTGATGACTTGGCATGAGGGCGTGGAGGACATTCATCCGTTAGGACAAACTTGAAGTTTTCACATACAAGCACAATGTTCATGTTACTTTTCCATTTGACAAAATTTTCACCGGTTAAAGTTTCAGCAGCGAGTATCTTGATTATTGGATTGGACATGTTTGGTTTGCTGAAATTAAATAACAATCATTCATATTTAATATGTGTGCACAGTTCATATATATCACATATATAAACTTCGGTAATGTAAATATGATGCATGGCGCATGTAAAAATACAGAAAAATTATTTACTCATTTACCACGATAATTCAATTTTCACAAATAACGTGCCGTCGTAGGATAGGTCATGCATTTGATAATTGAATTGAGACTTTCTCAATCAATAAAAGTTAAATCAAAATATCTCATATTTTCAACTTTCATTAATCACCGTTTACTTTGATCAAGATTGTAATTAACAAGCTTAATTACATCTTTTGAGTGTAACCTACCATTTCAGATTTTTCAGACTTAACTCAAAATTTACCGCCGTAGGGTAGGTCAATTTTGAAATACATCTAAAAATCCTATCGCATGGAAGACAACCTTGCTATGACTCAAATGGACACCCTCCGTAGGGAGGACGAAATCAAAGCGTCTCGAGGCGCCATTTAAATCTCACGATGTTGTACTAATGGTAGAGACTATGGGTAACATTGTCATATTACCCTCTCCCACTCAATATTTTGAATTGCCGTATTTTAATTACAAAATATCCAATATTATGTAATAATAATAGTCATGCATTTGACAATTGAATTGAGACTTTCTCAATCAATAAAAGTTAAATCAAAATATCTCATATTTTCAACTTTCATTAATCACCGTTTACTTTGATCAAGATTGTAATTAACAAGCTTAATTACATCTTTTGAGTGTAACCTACCATTTCAGATTTTTCAGACTTAACTCAAAAATTACCGCCGTAGGGTAGGTCAATTTTGAAATACATCTAAAAATCCTATCGCATGGAAGACAACCTTGCTATGACTCAAATGGACACCCTCCGTAGGGAGGACGAAATCAAAGCGTCTCGAGGCGCCATTTAAATCTCACGATGTTGTACTAATGGTAGAGACTATGGGTAACATTGTCATATTACCCTCTCCCACTCAATATTTTGAATTGCCGTATTTTAATTACAAAATATCCAATATTATGTAATAATAATAATAATAACAAATTATAAAACATTTTCTAATCTAAAACAGTTTTAGAATAGAATATGTATGCATGTCATGTTATGACGATTCCAGTAGGCACTTACTAACTTAGATGACATATTATATGCATGAACATATTATATAATTATCGCATAAAATATAATATGAAAAAGCAAAATAAAAACTAAATGAATTTTGGCCGAGTTCCTTTGGATATTTAAATTACAACCCATAAATAAATCAAATTACAAAAATGGTCTTGTTGTAATCTTTCTTCAGCATCCGATCCAATCTCATCGATTTGTTGATAACGCCATCCTCTTCAATATCACAATTTACAAAAATCCTATACCCCTTGGGTTTACAAATTTTTTATCTAAAAATTGAAGAAGCGATAAAACATAAAATCCAAAGGAACCATAGAATTAACGACCAAAAATCATTTTTATTTACCATTCATCACATGAATAAAAAAAGAACCATTAAATCACATTTAATGCAAAGCGCCTACTACCGGAATCAATTTCAACATTAGAATCAATATAAGTTACAACGTGGCTCTGATAACAATTGTTGGTTCCGTGAACCGGAACCGGAACCGGTATCCGCGCAGCGGAAGTGCGGTGGGCCCGGTTTTTTAAAATTTCAACAAAAACGTTTTAGCCGGATCGTTGTGATTATATTGATTCTAATATTTAACTATAAATAATAAGGAAGGAAATAGTTACCCTTGTAGACTTTCCGTGATTCGCTCGAATCGAGTTCCTCTACTGTAGAATCTTCGTGATTCCCTCGAACCAAGTTCTTCCACACCGAATCTCCAACACCAAAGAACCGACGAGTGGGCGTCTCGGTATTGAACAGAAAAATTCAACTCTTGAATTTCTGTACTAGTTGTGTACTCAACACTTGAGACAACTAGAAAAATATTGAGAGACTATCTCACAATATTTTTAGAGGCTTAGACCTTAAAAATAATTTTTCTCTTTTGTTATCACTCTCTTGTTTAGAACTAGTGTTTCTCAAAACAAGAACTCTTCTTGTCTTGTTTTCATGAAGCTCAAAATATATCAATCAACTCAAAAATAAATATTTTCTTTTTATGCTTCTTCCATTCTATTAGAGAGTGAGAGAGAGAGCTATATGTATATATATTGGGTGGTGTAGTATTTTTCCACTATCATAGTACTAGGGTGGGTGGTGTAAAGAATCATAGAATGGGAGCTAGTATTCCACTATGCTTTAAATGCAATGATGAAAGAAAAAACAAAACAAAAGAAAAAACACTAGTAGAAAAGCAAGGGTATTTTATTTCCACCCACCCCATTCATGACTAAAAGTAACAATAATACATCCCACCCCAATTATTAAAACATATATATATAATTAAATAATCAAAATATTATTTTATACATATAATTAAATAATCAAACATTATTTAATACATATAATTAAATAATCAAAATATTATTTTATACATATAATTAAATAATCAAACATTATTTAATACATATAATTAAATAATCAAACATTATTTAATACATATAATTAAATAATCAAAATATTATTTTATAAATAAAACAATACATAAACTTCTTTATGTATAGATGATTAATTCCAAATTAATCACTAAGCCTCAGTATACCTTAATGTTCAATACAGTATTATAGAGATGGTATGGGGACACATGGACCTATAATTTCAAGCTCCAATAAATCTTCAATATTTAATTAAACTCTTTAATTAAATATTAGATTTATTAATTCCAGATTTATTCCACTAAAAAACTGGAACTGTACTCTTGTTATTATAGAATTAATTACTCGAATAGGAATCGAACAGTCCATTGATATAATCATTACATATAGATCAATCCTCCATAAACAGTTCGTAATATGAGCTAGGTTCAAAACCGTTGACCTCTCAATTACGTCTTTATCCTTGAGTGCCCGTGATTCTCTAATAAACAATTATTTATGATCTTATCATAAATTGAGCGCTCTATTGTTCAAGACCCGAATCATTTACTCAAGAGAACTGTTTGTTTACTTCAATTAAGAAGGAATGGATTCTATCTTGTATATTATCATTCCCAGCTAAGTATATCATCATGTCTCTAAGATACAAGGTTTTTAGGTTTGGCAATTAGAGCAAACCATACCGAGTAAGTCAAAAGACACAACTTTATAAGTAGGAGTCTATTAAATACTCAGGATTAAGATCGTTCCATATATGACCATCTGATTGATAAAAGGGAATACTTTATTTCAAGACGGAGATTATTAAAGATTCCAATTTATCGCGTCCATGTCTTGTTTAATCTTATTATACAAAGTACCTTCATTCTAATGTCACTACATCAACAGTTCGGATAAAACTGTTCCATTCTTAATGGGAATGAACCATACTAGTAATTTTAATTAATTAAAGATCCCAACTTTAATTATCAATTACAGACAATTAAGATTATTATATTAAACATAATCCTCATGTATATAACAACTTATATACTATGTTTAATATTACATTTAATAATCATGGAATTTTATGTTATTAATACAATATTAATAACATTAAATGCACACAAATATGTAATAGAATGTCAATCTAATTATTAATTCAGCAAGAAGATTAACAACATATGTTCTTAGGGCATTATCCCCAACAAGGAATCCATGCGAAAATGAGAGAATCCGGTGAGGATTAGATGTCGAGGCGAATTATATTCTTGTCCTAATGGCATTTTAGTTTTGAAGCTTAAGCATCTTGAATGTAGAATCGCGTTGCGTGCAATGTGTACTTAGAGTGGCATGTCTTTAATCTTTATTTAGCATATCTTACATGCATTGTTTCCTAATGAGCACAACGTTGGTTTAATCTCTTCACTTTTGGTTTTGCAAGTCGAAATATTGGCTTTTGAGTCTTTTACAAAGAGTTGGTGCTTTAATGTGATTATTTGATTTTTAGATATATGTCCATTGTGTGCTTATGTTTGTTTTGCTCGAGGACGAGCAAAAGATAGGTTTGGGGGTATTTGATCGAACCAAAATTGGTATGATTTTGGCCCTCACTTCCTTCTCTTTTTGCTTGATTCTTGGGCATTATTCTGTGATTTAATTGTGAAAATTAAGTGTTTTCAGGAATTTATAGAATTCAGGGGCATTGGAGTAATTTTGGTCATTTGGGGGCAAAAGTGTAAAATATGAGGGAAGTTTAGAGTTTACCGTGATTATAGAAGGATGCAGGGACCGAATTGCAATTTTCCGAGCAAACCACAAGCTGCCACGTGACCTTAAGTGAAACGCACCGTTTCACAGGCGAGAGGCCCAGTAGGCGTGGCCCAAAACGCGCAACCCTTCAGCTGAATTCCCAAAAACGGCGGCGTTTGGCTTAATGAAGACAATCAGATGTTTGGGCCTGATGTGTGGCCCAAACGCAAGCCCAAGTGACCAGGCCCAAACATAAGTCCAAGCAGCAGCCCACGTCAGCTTCTTTAGTGATGCGGTGCGTTTTGAGAGCTGCCAATTACAGCCCACTTCATTTCTAAGTGCACCCCCTCTTTAGACAAAATGCAGCTGCTGTACACACCCCTGTCTTCTTCTAACTGCACCCCAAGCCCACTATTCATCATCTCCTACCTTCAGCTCACGCGTGCAGCTGCATGCCCTAGAGCGCCGCCGGCCGGAATCCACCTATTTTAGACCTACCGTCGACCCAAACCGGTGGCAAAACGACGGCAACCTCACCGGCTGGCCGATCGTAACAATTCCGGCGCTCCATTTGGCCGGAATCTTCTCTCTCCAAATCACACCAAAGTTGCGCCTAAACTCCCCATTTTGCCCCTAGGTCGCCATTTGGCATTTCGAGGTCGCCATGGCGACAGGAAGTGATTTCCACACCTGATGAGGTCGCCATTTGGTCGCCCTAGAGGTCGCCATTTGCCAAACCGCGAACCTCCTTGCTGTGCATTTCTGATTGGTGGGGCAAATTACACAATGATCCCCTCTGTTGGACTAAATGGTAATTTGCCATGGTCAGGGGGTGTTTTGGTAATTTGCCACCCGAGACCTAATTTGAAAATCATATAAATTCATCACATTTTTCCTCTTTTGGACAACTCTTGACCACCAAGAAACCTCCTTTCTCCACCATTCCTTTTCTCTCCATTTTCTCTCCTACCTAAACTTAACATCTAGATTACCTCCCCTAATCATTCCTTTTCTTCCCATCTTCTCCACAAATCTCCTTAGTCACTTCCCATTAGACTCCACCTATCTAGACACATCCTCATCATCCACTCTTTACACAAGGAGCATCAAAGGCAAGGAAAGGATCAAGCTTACAAAAGGAGACCCATGGGTGATTTCCTAATCTTTTACTTGCCTTCCCTTTGATTGTAATATGTGTAATTAAATCCCCTTTCTAGGGTTTTGATGTGAGAATATTTGGATTGGGATTTGCTTAAGCTTTTATATATTGTAATCTCTATTTGTGTTCTATTCATTTTATAATTAGATTCTTTGCATTATATAATTGACATGTATACCCACTAGTTGATTATAATCTTGCTTAGGATAATTTGTTATATAATCTTGATTGGATTGACAACCTTGATGGATTGAGAACTTAGTGAATAGGATAGATTGTCGGAGGGTATATCAACCACGATAATCTAAGCCGTTAATTGTAACAAATCGATCCCGCCGTGACCCCCTTTCCTTAATCGGTTAGGCATTGCGGTGGGAAGTTGTTTAGGGTTCATAATAATGGCCCAAACACATTTTAGAAATCAATTGGTTAACATTTATGAGATCCGTTCACTAAAGTAGCTTGATAAGCATTTCCCGTAATTCATTTGTGATCTCATTAATTCCCTAGCTATTCTCTTAATTGTTTATTCCATTATCTTATCTAGATTTGTTAAGTATTCTTTTATTAGTTATTAGGTTTATTTTTTTATGTATGTTTGATGGCTTGACAACCCATTCACTCATCCATATTTTTATGATTTATTTTATCGCATATAGATTAGTTAATTTGTTCAACTAATCACTCTAATTCCCTGTGGAACGAACTCTAAGCTTACCACATTACTCATTTTCAAATCTTAAAATATATTGCGTAAAGATTCATTTTGTAACATTCTTTTGGTAATTCGCAATTTGGTAACGACACAAAAAGCGAGTCATCAATAACACAAACATAACTGTTATGCAATTTTTGAATTCAAACTTTTTAAATACACTTTTAACATTGTTTGTAGAAGAATAGAATGGGAGCTAATAATCCACATTGCTTTTAATGCAATGAAGAAAAACAAGCAAACAAAATATGCACATCTTGAAAAGGAGGACTAATTGCTTGCCTTGCCGTCCACTCCTAAATTTTGACTATCAATAACAATAATTAAATCCACCCCATTTTTTTTTTACTATTCAAAACAAAAATTAAACCACCGATTTACCACCCAAAAAAAAAATGTAATATATATTGATTATAATATATATATGATTAAATAATCAAAATATTATTTAATATATATAATTAAATAACCAAACATTATTTAATTAATAAAACAATATATAAACTTCTTTATATATAGATGATTAATTCCAAATTAATCACTAAGCCTCATTATACCTTAATGTTTAATACCGTGTTATGGAGATGGTATGGGGACACATGGACAATTTCAAGCTCCAATAAATCTTCAATATTTAATTAAACTCTTTAATTAAATATTAGATTTATTAATTCCAGATTTATTCCACTAAAAAACTGGAACTGCACTCTTGTCATTATAGAATTAATTACTCGAATAGGAATCGAACAGTCCATTGATATAACAATTACATATAGATCAATCCTCCATAAACAGTTCGTAATATGAGCTAGGTTCAAATCCGTTGAGCTCTCAATTACGTCTTTATCCTTGAGTGCCCTTGATTCTCTAATGAACAATTATTTATGATCTTATCATAAATTGAGCGCTCTATTGTTCAAGACCCGAATCATTTACTCAAGAGAACTGTTTGTCTACTTCAATTAAGATGGAATGGATTCCATCTTGTATATTATCATACCCAGCTAAGTATATCATCATGTCTCTAAGATACAAGGTTTTTAGGTTTGGTAATTAGAGCAAACCATACCGAGTAAGTCAAAAGACACAACTCTATAAGTAGGAGTCTGTTAAATACTCAGGATTAAGATCGTTCCATATATGACCATTTGATTGATAAAAATGAATACTTTATTTCAAGACAGATTATTAAAGATTCCAATTTATCGTGTCCATGTCTTGTATAATCTTATTATACAAAGTACCTTCATTTTAATGTCACCACATCAACAATTCGAATAAAACTGTTCCATTCTTAATGGGAATGAACCGTACTAGTAATTTTAATTAATTAAAGATCCCAACTTTAATTATCAATTATAGACAATTAAGATTATTATATTAAACATAATCCTCATGTATACAACAACTTATATACTATGTTTAATATTACATTTAATAATCATGGAATTTGATGTTATTGATACAATATTAATAACATTAAATGCACACAAATATGTAATAGAATGTCAATCTAATTATTAATTCAGCAAGAAGATTAACAACATATGTTCTTAGGGCATTATCCCTAACAAAGGTCAACCTAGGTTGTAAACACCATTGCAATTAGTGGATTTAAGATATAACAACCCATGGTTTTCCCTGTTGAGGGTTTCCACGTAATCAAGCTTCTGTTAATTTCCGCATTATTATGCTTGATTTATTAAATTGACTAAATTGGGGTATTTTCGTAATATTGACTAAACGTGAAAATTTGGTAATAATGGGTTAACATCAATTCACTCCCCTCTAAATATATTAGAACACACCGCAATAATTTATTGAGTTTCAATGGGACATTTGAATATTCATATACAGGAACTTTATGCAACTCAATTAATCGGAAGAGAAGCAATGAGATTTATTTTATGAAAATGTGTGACAATGATATTTTGCATGTAAGACATGCTGCATTCAAGTCCAAAACAATGGTATTTGGCAAAACAAACAACAAAAGTTTCCAAAAAAAATCAAACTAATTTCACCATTTGTCATGAATTAAAACAAGGATATAGATTTTACTAGCAATTCAATTTAAGGAGCAACTATATCAACCTTTATAAGCAAAACAAGCATGAATGAATTTTGCACCTTATTCGATTTTTCTGGGTAAGATACCCATATGATAGTAGCCTTGTTTAACTAATAAAGAAAGAAAGACTTTAGATTTTAAAATCCTTAGAATGGATACAAGATCTTTTATTAATTGGTGTCTCATCATTGCTTTTCACACATAATTTTTTATTTAAAATTTAGCAATCAATATTTCATACTTTTCATCTTAAGCATGTTATTAGAAGAAAATCACCATGTCATGAAGATCGATTATAGGTCATTCAAAGAGTACTTCCAAAGTAAATCTCCTAGTCCAAAAATACAGGTTTGAACATAAATATGACATGGATTACCAACAAAAGCAATGGTTCACACTTATTGAAGAAAATATCATATAAGCATATGTGCAACCAAGACACTCAAGCAATTAATGAAGAAGCATAATGTTTATCAAATTTTTGCATGTGACAAGTATGCAAGTTTGCTCTCTTTGCTTGAGCTCTCCTTATATGGTCAATTACCATATCACATCAAGGCACAAGAAAAATCCCAACAAACCTAGTTGCATCTAAGGGGTTAGTAAATAAATTCCCTAGTTGATCATTTGTACCTACATGCTCAAATACAATGTGTTTGTTCTCAACTAGTTCCCTAATGAAATGATGTCGGATGTCTATATGCTTTGTCCTAGGGTGTTGCACCGGATTCTTTGAAATACTAGTGGCAGTCATGTTATCACAATAAAGAGCTAGAGTACCTTGATCGAATCCGTAGTCCATAAGCATTTGCTTTATCCATAGGAGTTGTGTGCATCCACTCCTGGCGGCTATATATTCGGCTTCGGCCGTGGACAAGGAAATGAAATTTTGCTTCTTGCAAAACCATAACACCAAGTTGTTTCGTAGAAAGAAGCAACCGCCCAATGTGCTTTTCCTATCATCACAATTTACTACTCAATTCGTATCACTAAAGCCAACTAAACTAGCATTAGTGTCAAAAGAGTACCATATCCTGTAGTTGGAAGTCCCATTCACATATCGAATAATTCTTTTTACAGAGGAGAGATGGGACTCCTTGGGATCCGTTTGGTACCTAGCACACACACCCACACTAAATGAGATATCGGGTCTACTTGCGGTCAAGTAAAGCAAGCTTCCTATCATGCCTTAATATAATCTTTGCTAAAAACTCTTTCCACTAGCATCCTTGCTTAGCTTTAAGATGGTGCTCATAGGTGTGTCACAATATTTGACATTTTCAAGGCCAAACTTCTTCACTAGGTTCTTTGCATACTATTAGTTCCTCAAGTTTTGATTAGCTTATTTCGTGGACAAACCATAATTGAGGTTTGAATTGTACGGGTAGCTTATACTTATAATTGTTGGTGATCAAGCACAACAAAGGCCCTCTCAAGACCTCAAGATGATATGCACTCTAAAGGTAAAATACTTGTGCTTACTTGCATTGAAAAGATCTTAGTTGCACACACACACACCACTCATGCATATATATATATATTTATTGTATGTTGTGTGTTTTATGTATGTGCATTCATGTTACTGAAGTCTCTTCTTGCATGTTTTATTTGATTACATCTTGATTGATAATTGCCATGTCATTTTAGGCATTAGGATGCATTCTCTTTACACTTCACACTTGTGTTGGGGTTTTTGCCCTAAAGCTTGTAGTTTGTAAATGTGAATTGAACAAGAAATAAAAGAAGTAGTTTATTCATTCAAATTGTCTCATACATTTATAATAACATGTGTACTTAACATCCAAGATTGCCGGATGTAATTTCAAACTGAGTATATGAATGTCATATACAGATGGATTCAGTTTGAAATGAGCAATCTAAAGAGTCCGTAGATAGCAAATAAAGATGGGTACTTTATTTGTGGTCAATCTACAGTTGCGGTCCATTCCGTAATGTACGGTGATCTTATCCTAGATCATTCATATGAAGATATGAGAATGGAGGCACCTTATGTGATTGGATCATATAGGACTGGGCCATGATCTATATGAATCTCTTATCAAGATCCGTTAAAAGATGAGATTCATATATATCAACAAATGATGGCTATATATGGGTGATCTTAATCCTGAGTGTCTTATCGACTCCTTCAGGTTAGATCGTGGTTTTTGATATACCATGGGTGAGATCGGAGTTGCATTCCCGGTCAATAACTTCGTATGTTGGAATCACGTTTTGGCTTGTGGCTGGGAAGGTCTGCACACAATAGTGGAATCCACTCCTTCTTGTGAGAAGTAGATAGTAGTTCCCTTAAGGGTTGATTCGGGGCTTGAACAATATGAGCGCTCTCCTAATTCCGTAAGGAATGTAGGATTTATTGTTCATTAGAGAATCAATGGTACTTAATGGAAAGATATAATTAGAGGGGTATAACAGACATTATGACCCAGCTCTAATTATGAACTACCTGTGGAGGATTATACCATATGTAATAGCTATATCGATGGACACCAAGAATTATTGGTTTGTGTAAAAACGTCTACAGTTGAGAGAGTGCAGCTTCGGGTTTTTAGTGGAATAACACCGAAGTTAATAATCATGAAATATTAATTAAAGAGTTTAATTATTTATTTCTAAGGATTATTGGAGCTCAAAATATTGTAGGTCCATTAGGTCCCCTTGCTAGCCCGATCGATTTAGGTAACAAGGGTCACGGTTAATTAATTGGATTGTTCAATTAATTGTGTTACAAAAGTGACACGTGTCTATTCGGGAATTAATTGAATAATGTGATTATTTAATTAATGAATATTAATGATTATGTTAATTAAATAATTAGATTATTTAATTGTGTAATTAATCATTAGATGGAGGGTGTTGATTGATATTTAATTTTGAATGAAGAAAAGATAATTTGATTATTTTATTTTCATTAAATTAAATATTTAAATTTGAATTTAAAAGAGTTTGAATTCAAATCAAATAAAATAAATTAAGATTGATTAATATCTTTAAAGATATTAGATATCTTAAAAGAATTAATTAATTAGTTTATTTTTAAAATATATATATATTTGATATATGATTTTAAAATATGGATTTTGGATTTGGTATCAGATACAAAAACAACAATCAACATCAAAAAAAAAAAAAAAAGAGAGGGTGGCGGCCAATTTTTAAGAAAAAAAAAGAGTTTTTATTTTTGTTTTCTTGTTCATCAAAAATAAAGTGTGGCCGAATTCATCTGATAATAAAACAAAAGTTGTTTTGTATTTCTTTCTTTTCCTCCATACAGGTTCCTGAATACCGTGACGCGCCCACACGCCGTTACCAGTTCCGGGAGATAGCGAGGAAGATCAAGTGGTTCAAATCAGGAGCAGATCGAATAAAAGTGAAGGAGCCTCCTACGTAGGTATGAAATCGTTTCACCTTCTTTAATTGTTTTCGATTATTACTGTACAAATAGGTTTAGTTTATGATTGCATTAAAAAATTTTTTTAAAACCTTTCCGCTGCGCAATCTGTAAACCTGGGTTCCTTCAATTGGTATCAGAGCCAATTTTTGTACAGTATAATCGAATTCGATTGCTCTTGATTGCATGTATGAATGTGTAGGCACTTTCTAATGATTGTATGATGTTTATATATTTTTTTTTTATAAACATGGTTGATCGTTAATTGTATGGTACAATGGGTTTATGGTTCATTTTTAAAGGTTGTAATATTAATGTAATATTAATCCCGGGATGTAATTTTAATATTTTATTTTATTTTTCTGCTGTATTTTCTTTGTTGTTTTTTTTTCTATCATGTATGTTATTGTAAAATATGTACGAAGAGATCAATTCAAGAAGACAAAGAAGTCAGGTGTGTGTTGGACACACAAAAGCAGCAATGTACACAGAGCACACGTTGCAAGTGTTGCAAGGCACATGCATGCACAATAATAATAAAAACCAATGTGCATGATTGTCATGCAATGCAACACATGGTTGTCACACACAATTAGTGCAACGCATGATTGTCATGCAGCGCACACGATTGTCATGCCCAAGTGTTGCATGGCATAGTCATGCACATGCAGGCTGCACATGCAATTGTTGTGCATTGTTTGGCAGTCAGACGTATGGGCCAAATTTATTATTTTTTTTTGGGAAATCCCGAGTCTACGAAAAATGTTAGAGTAACATTTGGGCTTTAGGGATTTAATCCATGAGATGGATCCAATAAAATAAATCAAGTTGGACTTGATTTTTGGGCCCGAAAGACGCAAAAAGAAATTACAAATGGACTTGAAGATTTTTGGAATTACAAGAAGACCAAGGAATGTCTTGGATTAAATTTTTTGTAATTAGAAATTTTTAAGTTAGATAACCCATTGTACTCGGTCAACTCATGTATGCTTTTATTATGTCATAATTAAAGCATTGCCATGCATATACATATCATTTAGATTAGGTGTGCCTACACATATATATGTTGATATGTCATACATGCACTATAGCCATTTATATTATGTGTTTAATTTTTTTTTAATTTGATTAAAATGGGTTATTCACATAATTGGCTATATATTAATGGGATTAGTTTTTAGGAATAAAAACTTGGTAATTCTCATTAATCACTAATCTAATTTTTAAAGAGTTTAATTACTTAGATTAGTAGGGTCCTTTAATATATATTAGGATTAATTTGATTAAGCCCCTAATAATAATTGGACCTAATAATGTGTTTAGTTTTAATAGTTAAAACTTGGTAAATACACATTTAATAATTCTAGTCTTAGTATATAGTATACATAGATTAGAATTATCACTAATGAACTAGATTTTTAAGAGTTAAAAATCAAATTAGTTTATTAGCTATTGGAATAGGATTCTAATAAATTGTGATTAATGCACTTGACACTAAGATTGAAATTAGCCGTTTAATCTAGTTTAATCTAGGTGCATTAATATTAATAGAAAACCCTTATTATAAAATAGTGAGTGGGAGAGGGATATATGACATTATATCCCACAGTCTCCATCATTAGTTCAACACCGTAAGATTCGAGTGGGGCCTCGTGACGGCATTGTTTTCGTCCTCCCTAAGGAGGGTTTCCATAAGAATCGATATCAAGGTTGACTTCCTAACAGATAGGATTTCTGAGGGGATTTCGGGATTGACCGACCCTAAGGCGGCAATTCTCGAGTTAAGCTCATGAGATCTGAAATGATGGGCTACGCTCATAAGGTTTTAATTAAATTGGTTAATTAGAAACCTGACTGAAATATACGATGGTTGAATGTTAGAGGAATAAGAGTTATTTCGGTATAACGTTTGATTGAGAATGTCTCGATCCAACATGCAAGAATTTGACTGACCCTAAGGCGGCACTTGCTTGTGGTATGTTGGATTGTCGTGGCATAGAAACACTTTTTAGGGTTGTTCTTGTTCATTAAACATTTTCATGCATCATGTTTAATTTTATGTCGAACATTCGCACATGTTTTGAATGTATGAATGAATGAATTTTTTATTTATGTTTTTTCAGCCATGTCAACTGCACTATTACAAATCATAGCCAATGACAAATTAACTGGTGATAACTACACTAAATGGAAACACAATATCAATGCAATTTTGGTCACCAAGGACCTTAAGTTTGTGCTTACGGAGGAATGTCCTCCAACGCCTACTGCCAATGCCGCACGAACTGTTCGTGAGGCATATGAGAAATGGGTCTCATCAGATGAGAAAGCCCGAATATATCTGTTAGCAAGTATGACAGACGTGCTTGTCACTAAGCACGAAGCAATGGGTACTGCATTTGAAATAATGGAGTCATTGCAGGCTATGTTCGGACAACCCTCTGAGCAAAAGCGGCACGAAGCTGTTCGTTCCGCTATGCTCGCTCGTATGAAGGACGGTGCATCAGTTCGGGAACATGTCCTGAACATGATGTCCTACTTCAACACGGCAGAAATCAATGGCGGGGCCATTGATGAACCCAGTCAGGTGAGCATCATACTGACGACTCTTCCGAAGAGTTTCGATCAGTTCAAGAGCAACTATGGGATGAACAAACTTAAGTTCAGTCTCACACAGTTGCTCAATGAGCTCACTACCTTTGAGTCCTTGACTAAGGACAGCAAGGGCAGGACCGGTGAGGCAAATGTTGCCGAACCATCTTCCTCCAATAACAAAAAGAGGAAGAGGTCTGCTGGGAAGGCGAAGGGTAAGCCCAAACCCAAGAAAGCCCAGAGCAAAAAGAAAGGCGCCTCCATCGACAAGAGCAAAGGAAAATGTTTCCATTGCGACAAAGTCGGGCACTGGAAGAGGAACTGTCCTCAATATCTGGAGGAGGTAGCCAAGAAGAAGAAAACGAAAGGTAAATATGATTTACTTGTTCTTGAATCGTGTTTAGTGGAAGATGATTCTTCACCTTGGATAGTTGATTCGGGGGCCACTAACCATGTTTGTTCTTCTTTGCAGTGGACTGATTCTTGGACACAGCTTGAGGAGGGAGCTTTCTCTATGCATGTGGGGTCAGGGGATGTCGTGTCGGCACGAGCAGTGGGCGTAATTAGATTACATTTTTGTAATAATAATTTCATATTGTTGGACAATGTATTTTTCATTCCTGGATTTACACGGAATTTAATTTCCGTTTCTAAATTGTTAGAACAATTATATTCTGTTTCTTTTGATAATAAATCAGTTATTATTGCAAAGAATGGTCTGAATATTTGTTCAGGAATTAATGAAAACAATTTATATGTGTTAAGACCGTTAATACATACAACACTGCTCAACACCGAAATGTTTAAGGTTGAAAAACCAAAAACTAAACGACAAAAGATTTCTCCAGAAAACGAAACGTATCTATGGCATCTAAGACTTGGCCATATCAACCTTGACCGGATAGATAGACTAGTGAAAAGCGGACCTTTAAGTGAGTTAAAGGTTGGCACCTTACCTGTCTGCGAATCCTGTTTAGAAGGTAAAATGACCAAGAGACCTTTTACTGGAAAAGGGCTGAGAGCTAAAGAACCATTAGAGCTTATACATTCAGACGTCTGTGGACCGATGAATGTTAAAGCAAGGGGTGGTTATGAGTATTATGTCACCTTTATAGATGACTACTCAAGATACGGATATGTCTACCTAATGCAACGAAAGTCAGAAACTTTTGAAAAGTTCAAAGAATTCCGAGCTGAAGTTGAAAATCAGTTAGGAAAGACTATCAAGACTCTACGATCAGATCGTGGAGGTGAGTACCTTGACCAAGAGTTTGAAGACTTCATGGTCGAGTATGGGATAGTGTCCCAACTCACAGCTCCTGGTACACCTCAGCAGAATGGTGTCGCGGAGAGGAGAAATAGAACCCTAATGGAAATGGTGAGATCTATGATTAGTTTCTCATCGTTACCAAATTCCTTTTGGGGATATGCATTACAAACAGCGGCATACATATTGAATGTAGTGCCATCCAAATCTGTTCCTAAGACTCCTCTAGAGTTGTGGAATGGTCGTAAAGTTAGTTTGCGACATTTTTGCATATGGGGGTGTCCAGCACACGTGCTGAAGAACAGAAGTGGAAAGCTAGAGCCCAAGTCTGTGGTCTGCTTGTTTGTAGGATACTCCAAGGAGACCAGAGGTGGATACTTTTATAGTCCTGAAGATAACAAAGTGTTTGTATCGACAAATGCAACATTTCTTGAGGATAACTATATTAGTGACCATAAGCCTCGTTCTAAAATTGTATTGAATGAGTTGGAGCCTGGTGAGACCAGTTCTCAGTCAACAAGAGTTGTTGATCCATTAACATCTGAGAGTCAGATGATTCCTAGTCAGGATATACTACCACTTAGACGTAGTGAGAGGGTTGTGAGACAGCCTGAACGCTATTTGGGTGTAAGTGAGGGACAAGATGTCTCTGCTGATAGTGTAGATGATCCATTGACATTTAAGAATTCAATGGAAGATCCTGATAAAGAGGAATGGCTTAAAGCCATGAATCTTGAGATGGAGTCCATGTACTCTAACTCAGTTTGGGAACTTGTAGACTTACCGGATGGGGTGAAACCCATAGGGTGTAAGTGGATCTACAAGAGAAAGAGAGGAGTAGACGGGAAGGTAGAGACCTTCAAGGCAAGGCTAGTGGCCAAGGGTTATACCCAAAAGGAGGGGGTCGATTATGAGGAGACCTTCTCGCCAGTAGCTATGTTTAAGTCTATTCGGATTCTCTTATCCATTGCTGCCTATTTTGATTACGAAATTTGGCAAATGGACGTCAAGACTGCATTCTTGAATGGCAATCTTGATGAGAGCATCTACATGATGCAACCAGAGGGATTCGTGTCTCCAGATCAAGAGCAAAAAGTTTGCAAGTTGCAAAGATCCATTTATGGACTTAAGCAAGCATCTAGATCTTGGAACATAAGGTTTGATGATGTGATCAAAACCTATGGGTTTGAGCAAAACGTTGATGAGCCTTGTGTTTACAAGCGCATCATTGACAAGAAAGTAGTTTTCTTGGTCCTATACGTAGATGACATCATACTCATTGGGAATGATGTGGGAGTATTGTCTGATGTAAAGGGCTGGCTGGCCAGCCAATTCCAAATGAAAGATTTGGGAGAGGCAAGTTATGTTCTAGGGATCCAACTTATAAGGGATCGCAAGAACAAAATTATAGCACTGTCTCAAGCATCGTATATCGACAAAATTCTTGTGCGATTTTCGATGCAGAACTCCAAGAAAGGTAATTTACCTTCCAGGCATGGAGTTCACTTGTCTAAGGAACAGTGTCCTAAGACACCTCAAGAGGTTGAGGATATGAGACGAGTTCCCTATGCGTCAGCAGTAGGTAGTCTCATGTATGCTATGTTATGCACGAGACCGGACATCTGCTTCGCAGTGGGAGTAGCCAGCAGATACCAGTCCAACCCAGGATTAGATCATTGGGTTGCTGTCAAGACTATTCTCAAGTATCTTCGGAGAACGAGAAACTATATGCTAGTGTACTCTGGACAGGATTTGATCCCGTTAGGATATACGGATTCTGATTTTCAGACAGACAAGGATTCTAGGAAATCCACGTCTGGATCAGTATTCACCCTTGGTGGTGGAGCCATTGTGTGGAGGAGTGTTAAGCAATCTTGTATTGCTGATTCCACCATGGAAGCCGAATATGTAGCCGCTTGTGAAGCTGCTAAAGAGGCCGTTTGGCTCCGCAAGTTCTTGAGTGATCTGGAAGTTGTTCCGAATATGGATAAGCCCATCACACTTTATTGTGATAATAGTGGTGCTGTGGCTAATTCCAAAGAACCAAGAAGCCACAAGAGAGGTAAGCATATAGAAAGGAAATATCATCTCATCAGAGAGATAGTGCAGAGAGGAGATGTGACCGTGACCAAGGTAGCATCACAGGATAATCATGCTGATCCATTTACGAAGACCTTACCGGCTAAAGTGTTTACGGGTCACCTAGAGAGTCTAGGTTTACAAGACATGTCTCACATGCTTTAGTGCAAGTGGGAGATTGTTGGGGTTTTTGCCCTAAAGCTTGTAGTTTGTAAATGTGAATTGAACAAGAAATAAAAGAAGTAGTTTATTCATTCAAATTGTCTCATACATTTATAATAACATGTGTACTTAACATCCAAGATTGCCGGATGTAATTTCAAACTGAGTATATGAATGTCATATACAGATGGATTCAGTTTGAAATGAGCAATCTAAAGAGTCCGTAGATAGCAAATAAAGATGGGTACTTTATTTGTGGTCAATCTACAGTTGCGGTCCATTCCGTAATGTACGGTGATCTTATCCTAGATCATTCATATGAAGATATGAGAATGGAGGCACCTTATGTGATTGGATCATATAGGACTGGGCCATGATCTATATGAATCTCTTATCAAGATCCGTTAAAAGATGAGATTCATATATATCAACAAATGATGGCTATATATGGGTGATCTTAATCCTGAGTGTCTTATCGACTCCTTCAGGTTAGATCGTGGTTTTTGATATACCATGGGTGAGATCGGAGTTGCATTCCCGGTCAATAACTTCGTATGTTGGAATCACGTTTTGGCTTGTGGCTGGGAAGGTCTGCACACAATAGTGGAATCCACTCCTTCTTGTGAGAAGTAGATAGTAGTTCCCTTAAGGGTTGATTCGGGGCTTGAACAATATGAGCGCTCTCCTAATTCCGTAAGGAATGTAGGATTTATTGTTCATTAGAGAATCAATGGTACTTAATGGAAAGATATAATTAGAGGGGTATAACAGACATTATGACCCAGCTCTAATTATGAACTACCTGTGGAGGATTATACCATATGTAATAGCTATATCGATGGACACCAAGAATTATTGGTTTGTGTAAAAACGTCTACAGTTGAGAGAGTGCAGCTTCGGGTTTTTAGTGGAATAACACCGAAGTTAATAATCATGAAATATTAATTAAAGAGTTTAATTATTTATTTCTAAGGATTATTGGAGCTCAAAATATTGTAGGTCCATTAGGTCCCCTTGCTAGCCCGATCGATTTAGGTAACAAGGGTCACGGTTAATTAATTGGATTGTTCAATTAATTGTGTTACAAAAGTGACACGTGTCTATTCGGGAATTAATTGAATAATGTGATTATTTAATTAATGAATATTAATGATTATGTTAATTAAATAATTAGATTATTTAATTGTGTAATTAATCATTAGATGGAGGGTGTTGATTGATATTTAATTTTGAATGAAGAAAAGATAATTTGATTATTTTATTTTCATTAAATTAAATATTTAAATTTGAATTTAAAAGAGTTTGAATTCAAATCAAATAAAATAAATTAAGATTGATTAATATCTTTAAAGATATTAGATATCTTAAAAGAATTAATTAATTAGTTTATTTTTAAAATATATATATATTTGATATATGATTTTAAAATATGGATTTTGGATTTGGTATCAGATACAAAAACAACAATCAACATCAAAAAAAAAAAAAAAGAGAGAGGGTGGCGGCCAATTTTTAAGAAAAAAAAAGAGTTTTTATTTTTGTTTTCTTGTTCATCAAAAATAAAGTGTGGCCGAATTCATCTGATAACAAAACAAAAGTTGTTTTGTATTTCTTTCTTTTCCTCCATACAGGTTCCTGAATACCGTGACGCGCCCACACGCCGTTACCAGTTCCGGGAGATAGCGAGGAAGATCAAGTGGTTCAAATCAGGAGCAGATCGAATAAAAGTGAAGGAGCCTCCTACGTAGGTATGAAATCGTTTCACCTTCTTTAATTGTTTTCGATTATTACTGTACAAATAGGTTTAGTTTATGATTGCATTAAAAAAAAATTTTAAAACCTTTCCGCTGCGCAATCTGTAAACCTGGGTTCCTTCAACTTGCACATCTTTGATGGTTTGTGTTGTGTTGTTAGTGTGTCATGTAATTCGTTTCCCGAGGTATGTTCGAAAATGTCTACGCATGCACGTTGGTGTGCTTGGTTTAGCGCGATGATCGCCGTTGGAGAAGCTCTTGTCTTCTCCTTTGGTTTCACCATTTTTGGTGAAACAGCGGTTTGTGATCGGTGGTCAGGTCATCGATTGAAACCGCATTTTGAGACCTAATTGGTTTAATGTCTCGGGTCCAAATCAGCGGTTGTGATTGGCGGTTATGAAACTGCCGAATGAAGTGGCCGTTTCAAACCAGTGCTCTTGCTTTCAATTCGGTGGCTCAAATCGGCAGCCCCAACCGCTGATTGAAACCGCTGTTTGGCGTGTAATTGGGCTAAACTTGTCTTTTCACCCAGCTAATTTTTGGTCTTTATAAATATACCATTATCTCTTATTCTAAATTTAAGGTTTTTGACATCAAGAACCCTAAAGAGAGATTAAGAGTTTCCCAATGAGAGAAAGCATCAAGATTACTTCTTTAACTCTCCCAATTTGAATGAATAAACTATTTCTTTTATTTATTGTTCAATTCACATTTACAAACTACAAGCTTTAGGGTAAAAACCCTAACAATCTCTCATTTTCAATAGATTAGCATGATTGTCCTGTGATGTTACCTTGGTCACGGTCACATCTCCTCAGACCTCTCTGCACTATCTCTTTGATGAGATAATATTTCCTCTTTATATGCTTACATCTCTTGTGGCTTATTGGTTCTTTGGAATTAGCCACAACACAACTATTATCACAATAAAGTGTGATGGGCTTATCCATATCCGGAACAACTTCTAGATCACTTAAGAACTTGTGGAGCCAAACAACCTTTTTAGTAGCTTCATAAGCGGCTACATATTCGGCTTCCATGGTGGAATCAACAATACAAGATTGCTTAAGACTCCTCCACACAATGTCTCCACCACCAAGGGTGAATACTGATCCATATGTGGATTTTCTAGAATAATTGTCTGACTGAAAATCAGAATCCGTATATCCTAACGGGATCAAATCATGTCCAGAATACACTAGTATATAGTTTCTCGTTCTCCGAAGATACTTGAGAATAGTCTTGACAGCAACTCAATGATCCAATCCTAGGTTAGACTGGTATCTGTTGGCTACTCCCAGTCCGGTCTCGTGTATAACATAGCATACATGAGACTACATACTGCTGACGCATAGGGAACACGTCTCATATCCTTAACTTCTTGAGGTGTTTTAGGACACTGTTCCTTAGACAAGTGAACTCTATGCTTGGAAGGTAAATTACCTTTCTTGGATTTCTGCATCGAAAATCGCATAAGAATTTTATCGATATATGATGCCTGAGATAATGTTATAAATTTGTTCTTACGATTCCTTATAAGTTGGATCCCAAGAACATAACTCGCCTCTCCCAAATCTTTCATTTGGAATTGGCTAACCAGCCAGCCCTTTACATCAGACAATACTCCCACATCATTCCTAATGAGTAGGATATCATCTATGTATAGGACAAAGAAAACCATTTTCTTGTCAATAATGCGTTTGTATACACAAGGCTCATCAACGTTTTGCTCGAAACCATAGGTTTTGATCACATCATCAAACCTTATGTTCTAAGATCTAGCTTGCTTAAGTCCATAAATGGATCTTTGCAACTTGCAAACTTTTTGCTCTTGATCTAGAGACACGAATCCCTCTAGTTGCATCATGTAGATGCTCTCATCAAGATTGCCTTTCAAGAATACAGTCTTGACGTCCATTTGCCAAATTTCGTAATCAAAATAGGCAATAATGGATAAGAGAATCTGTATAGACTTAAACATGGCTACTGACGAGAAGGTCTCTTTATAATCGACCCCCTCTTTTTGAGTATAACCCTTGGCCACTAGTCTTGCCTTAGAGGTCTCTACCTTCTCGTATACTCCTCTCTTTCTCTTGTAGATCCACTTACACCCTATGGGTTTCACCCCATCCGGTAAGTCTACAAGTTCCCAAACAGAGTTAGAGTACATGGACTCCATCTCAAGATTCATGGCTTTAAGTCATTCCTCTATATCAGGATCTTCTATTGCATTTGTATACCTACATATAGAAGAAGAAACCCCAAGCAAATTGAAGGTTATAAAAGAAGAAATCACAAAGATATGAACACTACCTTGCAATCACGAGCTGGTTCAGTTTTCTATGTAGAACCACTAGAAAAATCGATCAAACAGCTACAAGACAACTTGGAAAAGGTAGAGAACTCGATTATGAACAATCTCCAACTTGAATCAACCAATTCCAACTTCGTATGAGAAAGTTATGGAGTTTGGAAGGTGAGAAAAAGTTAAGAGAAAATTTATGGTCTAAGGATTTCTATTTTTCTTCTTAGAATGAATGGGAGGGAATTAAGGAAATTTAAAAGAGATGAAGAGAGGGAAAAAGAGGGCCAATGGGCATATGCCACGTTAGCTGCCCATGTGGGGCGCGTGTGGAACACATGGTCAGAGAGCTGCCCAGGCCGTGTAGCACACGTGGACTCCCAAGGTTGGCCGTTGGCCAAACTTGCTCCTCTCGCGCACCGCTCGCGTTCTTCGGCCATATTCTGGCCTTCCAACTCTGATTTTGAATCCATCTTTGGATTATGAATTGTAACTCCCTCACACACAATGACAACTATGAAACTTAGACAAAAGGTTGATAATTCATCTCGGAATACGACGACAAAAACAACTCAATGAATGAGAATGAAAAGTAGCGTATCTACATCGTTTGGACTTGAAACCAAATGAATAAGTAACCGAAATGATCGGGACTTAATAAGAAATCATAAGAGATCATTTTCAAGTCCAAAAACAATAAAATGTAAACAAATAAACACAATGTCATACATGTATGCCGTTTCCTAGACATAGTCTTAGATTATGCAATTCTACAATGTATGAGAATTTGAGTTCAATGCATGAGCATATAGAAACATGTGAATGTGTTATATAAATGTTGCACAATGATGCAGGGACACATATGAACGATTTGTGTGTGTGTGCCTATGCCTTGAAGAAGAATGAGGTCAATTTACCTTTGATATGCTATGTAGCACATTCCTCTTCGAAGACATCTTCTTGCATGATCTTGTGGCCACGTCTTTCTTTGAAGCTTCGAATCATCAACCTAAGGCCACTAATCAAATACAAGAAAAACATCGTTTTGATATGGAATATGTTAGGATTATGCTCAATAGCAAGAGTGTAATATTGTACTTGACAATTTTTTCATATTAATAAAGTGATTTCTGTTTGTTAACAAAATCTTATATAGCATTTATTATTATAATTGTCAAAGTAAATAATCATAAGGTTAAAAGACTATGAGAAAAGAAGAATTGTTCATACATCTGGATATGTATGAGGTAGACACAATTCTTTAGTTAGTCTTGAATAACGTTCATAACTTAAGTTAAAGGTTGGACACCTTTATCTTGATAAAGTTGTAGAATTCTTTTACTAGCATTTGAGTGGGATCAAATGTGTTGTGATGAGTCTAAAATCATCGAAGGGTCTTCGAGTAAAAGAATCTAGTGCATTGGGTGCATTGAACTGGATCACAATGAAATACTTTTTTCTAGAACCGTCAATAGATAAAAGTCTTTTCATTATCAAGACAATCGGAGAGTTTATCTTAATCTTGAGATAAATGATAGACTTATGGTTGCAAGTGTTATCATTTGAGCTATCAATGAGTACGATATATAGTATAGTCTATCCTCGATAGTTTGGTGGTATTCATTTGTTAATCGATAGAGGACTTCATTTATAGATATGGACATCGTGGCTCCATTTATTAAATGTGAGTAGAATATCATCATATGGATGCTTTGTGGTTTTGGATATTAAATCTTAACGTTGAGTTTTCAATAGTGTCTATTGAAAGATGACTTCTGGACAAGTCATAATATATATCCAAGTTCAAAGTGTGGTCATATGAGTAAATATGGTAACTTGGAGAGCTATAGGCGGTCTATGAACTCTTGGCGATTACTAATATTCTTCACGAGGATTCACTATCTCCCATATGATTGTCTAGGGTATGAATGAGTATCGTTAACTTATTCCATCTTTATTTAAGAGTGCAATTTTAGTTCTTTAGTGGAATGAATTAAAATTAATAGATTGAACCTAAGTGAATCATTTGTTGATTGTGATTGGGTTATGTCTATTGGAGCTTAAATTTAGATAGGCCCGCCAAGATCCTCAATCCGCACGGACTTGCATGAATCACTTGATATATTCTACCGGACTATTTGTGGGTCCATTTAAAATTGTATTTAATATATTAAGAATATAATTTGCACATTATTTATTTAATAGGTTGTTTAATTATATTAATATATTAATGAAAAGCATATGGGCTTGTTTCTTTTAGTAAGAATGAGTCTAGTTCACATGTGGGCTTTTTATTAAAGTCCAAATGGATTAAATAAAATAAGAAAACAATATGTAGACCCAAGTTCTAGTCATGGGCGGCAATGGCTAATTTTTAGCCCATTATATTGTTTTATTTTATTATTTAATTAAATGGAAATTAATTAATATGTTAATTAATTATTTAATTAAAAATCAAATCTTTTTTTGATTAGGAAATATGTTTCCTAGTAGTATATTACTATTAGTATTATACTGAATATAAAAGACTTTATTTGTTTAGTCAAATAAGGAAGTCTTTTATATAGTCACAAATACACTAAAGAGTTGGATTAGGATTTGTACATAAGATATATGCATGTATGCATGAATGTGGGATATATATATATATGTTTTATATATACATAATGCATGCGGAATATATAGGAATATATACATATATGCATGCGGAAATATATATATGGGGTATATATGAAGGCATGCAGCCATATATGGCAATATATATATATATGTATTTAAAAGGCAATCAGTTTTTTAAAGATACATATGGCCCATGCACAATATATAATATATATAATGCATGCAGTATTTTATTAAAACATAAACTTTTAACAAAACAATACATATGTTTATTTTTTTTTTATTTTTTATTTTTTTTGAAGTAAAACACAAAACTAGAGACCAGGAAAAATACATATAGGATCAACATCTCTCCAAATCTGATCACCTCCAGAAGAGAAAGGCAGACTTGCTAAGCTATGAGCAAAAACATTAGCCTCCCTAGAAATAGCTTTACATGAAGAGACTCCAACTTCATTGAACAAAGCTTTAATATCAGAGATAACAAACATGGCTTCCCCTAAGAAGAACTTAGCTTGTTTAAGCAGTGAAACAACATTTGAGGCATCCACTTCGACATAATTAACAGCCAAGTTGTGACATTTAGCAAGTAGTATGCCTTCCCTAAGAGCCAAAAATTCACCCAACTCAGGCAAGAAATTACCAACCATTGGTTTCGAGATAGCAGCTACAACCTTACCTGAGGAGTCTCTGATAACAGCTCCAATGCCAATAAAACCTTTCCCTTGTTTAACAGACACATCAGAATTCAGCTTGAGGCAACCATGAGGGGGCGCTACCCAGTTTCTAGATGCTGCCTCCAAAGGTTTCAAATCCAGGGAAAAACATTTCCGGGTGCTCTGATATTCCAAAAAGAGGTCACCTGCAGTGGAAATAACATCCTCTGCCGATTTTACATGGCCCCCAAATAAAACAGAATTTCGGTGATTCCAAATGCTCCAACACATAATACAAACAAAACTGAAATTTTCCTTTCCCAATCGATTGTAGAGGCCATTTAGAGTGTCTAAACCAGAAAAGTTCTGAAATTCTGAAAGAGGATGAAAGAAAGGGGAGCGGCGCCAAACCTTAATACTGTCAGGGCACCAAAACAACGCATGACTCTCCGTTTCAGGTTGGCTTTTGCATCTGAAACAGGTATGTTGATCAGTTATTCTTCGATTCCAAAGGTTGTAAAGACAGGGGATAGCATTGCAGCAAACTCGCCAAACAAACATTTTAATCTTAGGAGGGATGTCTAGGTGCCACAAACCCTTCCACCACTTGTGAGAGTTAGCCATGGATGAAGGAGATTCTTTAAAGACTGAATTTGCAGCAAGCCAGTATCCACTCTTAACTGTAAAAATACCATTTTTATCAAAATGCCATGATAGACAGTCCTTACCTCCCCTCACGCTAATGGGAATTGAGAGAATCATTTCTTTGTCTGCTGGAAGAAAGTTGGCATCCAGTTTAGAAATATCCCAACAATGCTGCTCTGCATCTATGAGGTCTGAAACCCTCAGATTTTGGTTAGAAATGGAGATTATAGGTTTGAAGGATGAGGGCCTCGGAATCCAGGGGTCTGTAAATGCATTAATGCTAGTGCCATATACATATGTTTATATTGCGTACAGTATTAGAAGACATATAAATGGCATGCAGGATTATATACAAAAATATTAGGCGTGCAACAATATATATATATACTTTTGCATATTTTCGGTAACCTTAGTTTTTGCATTTGAGAGCTTTTTCTTTTGCTAGAGAAAAATAAGATCCAATTCTAAGACTAGTGAGTGATTCGGCTTAGAGGTTTGTGAGAGAAGAATTGCTCTTTTTTCGATAGTGTACTAGTGATCTTAACATCAAGAGATTTTGTACACACTTTCGAATTAGGTTCACGCGAATTTCAATCTTACGATTGTGAATTCAAAAGTGACCGGAACGTTCTTAGCAACCTATTGGAATTTTTGTGACTAACAGAAACCAGAAAAGTTTTGTTGTTCATTCTTAGGTATACAATTCAAAGAGAAGGGAGACCACACTCCTAGGTGATTCACGTTCGTGATCGGATTGGAAGATCTTGCGGATTACCATCGACGCATAGTCAATCGGATCACGCGACAAAGGTACGATATCTTTTGGTATATATTGCTTAATTAATTAAAGGGTTAAGGTTCAATATGAATTTTTTTAAAAAAATATACTACTTCTTTTTAGTCTCGCTTCCGCCGCGTGCACGTATTTTTTCCCTACAGAATATATGCTAAGACAAACCAAAAACTTAACATATGCCATTTGGTAATTTTGATTTATAGTGAAACCCATATTCTGTCATTTTCTGTACCCATGTTACATGCCAATTTGTTTAAAAGTTACATACATGTTATTGTAGACTTTACATGCTAGTTTATTTCTAACTTACATGTCATTTGGTGATTTCAATTTAGAATGAAACCCATCTCCTGTCATTTTTTGTACCCATGTTGCATGCCAGTTTGTTTTCTAGTTACATGCTTGTTATTGTAGACTTTACATGCTAGTTTATTTCTAACTTACAAGTCATTTGGTAATTTTGATTTAGAGTGAGACCCATCTCCTATCATTTTTTGTACCCAGGTTAGAAGAATGTTATTGTAGACTTTACATGCTAGTTTATTTCTAAGTTACATGTCTTTTGGTTATGTTTGAAGTTACACGCCATCAGTTATTCTTTTGTTGCATGTCAGTTCATTTTAAAGTTACATGCTGGTTAGTTAAAATTTTACATGTCAATTCCCAGTCACTTTAAATTTTCATGTCAAATACTTCATATGCAGGAATATGGATGCAACAAGATTGGTCATCTATCATGGTGGAAGTTTGGTAAGCAATTGTTACGAGGGTGGTTTGACAAAGTGGGTTCATGTTCTTAGAGGTTTGACTTATGATGCCTTGGTGAAGTTGGTATAAGATGTTGCCAAAGTTGATGCTGCTAGGTAAACCCTAGAATTATGTTCATTGGCCTATACGAATAGTGGTGATGCTCGACCGAGAATTGAGAATGACAATAACGTGTCATACATGATGGATGAAGATAAGCTATTACCCAAGGTTTATGTCACCGTTTCTGAGAAGGTACCAATAGTTTTGTGTGCAGAATGGTACTATAGTGGAGCAAGATGACAACCTACTACAATCGAAGTTTCTTTAACAATGTAACCAACCTATTCCTCAACCTGTGTATGGTGGGTTTCTCTAGCAACTGACAGCATGTGGGTCTATTCCAATATCAAACCCAATTGTATGTATTGATGAAACCATTGATGATCAAGAGAATAGTCAGGTGTCGGACACCAATAACCCGGATCATGGGGTGGGTACTGGTTCTGCTAGTCCTGGTCCATCGGGTTTCGCTATATTTAGTGAAGGTTCATTTGGAGATGATGGATTAGGTGACGGTGTTGATCAAAGTTGTGAACATCTAACCCCACGAACTTGGATTATTCCTGGATTTGAAAGGTATTCCTTACAACCCAATCGCATGGACGAATCAATTTCAAATAATGGTCGCTTATACAAAGGTAGACTCTTTCAATGCAAGAAAGACCTTAAGCGAACGTTGCACATGTATGCTTTGAAGGAGCTATTTGAAGTCTGGATTAAAAGGTTTAGCAAGACACGTTATGAGGCTAGGTATGAGGATGGCGAATGTGAATTCCAATTACGTGCATTTAAGATGCAAAAAGGATAATATTGGGTGGTTCAAATGTTCGTGAAGGATTATGATCGATCATTTATTGCATATGTTTTTTATCCTCATTGCTCCAATAAATTGCTTGTTTCTCGAGTCTTTTTGGGTTTTAATTTGTGCATTTGAGCATTTTTAGGTTGTTGGATCCAAGTGATGTATTTGAAGTATTTCAGAGGAAAAGAGCAATTTTAGATGATTCAAGGGACTTTTATGCAATTTGCCATCATCCACCATGAAAACTACCGTGGATTTCCAAAGCGGCACCCAAAGCGCTCTCAAGAACAGTGAAGACTGCTGTGATAACCGTTATGGCTTTCATAGCAGTAGCCCGTGACAGTGTAGATGATCCGTGTTGCGAGGGACATATTTCTCAACTCCGATTAAATTGTGTGTCTTTCCACCTATGGATTTGAATCCTCGAAAGTCTAGTTTCCAACCCAATTTATGACTCGTCAATCCAAATTTTCTAGAAGAAGTTATGACCGTTTTAGTACCAAAAGGTCAGATCAGTCAGTCATAAATCCACGAATACTTTCAGAATTTGTTTTGCAAGTTGTCGGAACAGGAAATATTACCTTCTTGGGCATGTGTGAGAGTCTTGGGAAGCAAGTAGACATCTAATCCTTATCTTCCTTCAATAAGTAATAAATTTGGATGGATTAGGAAAGAAATAGAGTTCCAAAAAGGTAGAGTTCTAAAGGGAAATTGATTTCTTTGTTATTTAAGGACATGGCCTAGCTTCTACACCTATTGAAACCCCCTTTGAACCCTAATTTGAGGGCATCCAGAAAAGGGAGGTCCCAAGCCACCAAAGGGGACCGTCCCCCACTCTGTCGCTCATTAAGGGACACATGCCGTTTCACAACACACCATAGAATTTCATCCTTCATCTTTACACATAGAAGATTGTCAAGATGAAGAAGATGCAACATCGAAGATTCCATGGGTTTTATCAATTATTTCTCTTCTCTTGTTATTTATGTTATGTGTAACTAACTCCATACTAGAGAACCAATGTGAACCTTTACGAACGCTCTTTGTTAGAATTGACTATATTTTTTTAATTCAAGTTTTGATTCATTCAATTCATCATTTGTCGTAATTCTTTATTCTTGCTCATGTATGTTGATGCTCGGCATGAATTTAGGGTCTTAGATAATTTAATGGTTGAGTTTAGAGTGTGTTTACACCACTCTCAATCACTATTCAATTGAATGGGTAAAACTAATCATTTTAGCAAGTTTTTGCATGTTGGTTTTGGTTCAGTTGTTCTTATGCTTAATGGGTTATCAGGTGTAGTTTAAACATCAAGTTTTTGAGGTAAAATATAATTGAGAACACTTGATTCATCCCAAGATCATACGGTAACAATCATACTTAATTTAAGAGTGAACCCTTAACTTGATTAACATCTTTTATCAAAGTCAATTTGAAGGATTGAGTAAATGTAGTTAGGGAGCATTGATGACCTAGTCTTCTCACCTGTTGATCACATTCACATATTCTTGTCAACAACTTTCTTAGTTTAATATAGTTTTAATCAATCAATCAATCAATCAATCAAAATCTCTTGGATACTTTTAATTACTTAGCTTTAATTAGAATTAGTTTTAGTCGATATATTACTTTTTCTTGTGGGAACGATCCCTACTTGTTGCTGTACTTATCTCACGATTTGTGCACTTACGAGTTATGTTTTTATAACACGATTTTATCCATTAGATTATACTTGCAATATGGATGGTTTCCACGCACATCTTCGACAAGCAAATTCTTAGACTGTCAGCGAACTATTGTCACCGAAGTTGCAAGTACACGGCCACTCTCTAAAACCCAAAGACATCATGGTCGAAATGCAAGTGGAACATTGACTACATTTGTTGTATACAAAGGCTTGGAGGGCAAAGGATCATACAAAGACATCTATTTTCGGTGTTCCCAAAGAATCATTCAAACTGTTGCTTGCTTACTGTCACTGATTGAAGGAAGTAAATCCAGAGATTGTTACTACAATGAAGACAAATGTTGCAAATCAGTTTAAATATAAGTTCATCGCTCATGCTGCTTCACTTCATGGATTTTGTGCTGTGATTCAGTCGGTTATTGCCATTGATGGTACTCATTTGAAGGGTAAATTTTCTGGTATTATGTTTGTAGCTATATGTCTAGATGCAAATAACCAGGTATTTCCTTTGGAATATGGCTTTCGGGACGTTGATGATGAGCTCTCATGGACTTGGTTTTTAAATGAGCTTTAAAATGCTATTGGTAATCCTGAGGATTGCATAATCATATCTGACTGCTACCTTGGGATCAAGGCTACAATGGAGAAAGTTTACCCTAATGTACCGCATATATATTGTGTGTTTCACATGACTCAAAACATCAAAAACAATTACAAAAGGAAAGATGTGAGTCTTCTTTTCAAACAAGCATGGAAGACATACTAGAAATCTGAATTCAAGGAAGTGATGTTGGAGATGATGAAGCCATTTTTTGTTTATAAGGTGACATCTTCCTCTTTACCGGCTTTTGCTTCTTTTGTTTAGGTCGTGACTGACCTCCATCATTACCATCATCATTACCATCATTATCAACCTCATCATCAAGGTCGTTGCTCAAAATCGCCCGATTCATAATTGAGTGGAACAAACTGTGGAACAACCGATAAATCTTTGTCAAAACTAACCAAGTAAGGCTGTGACTGTTCATTATCTGTTGGACGTAATACCTCCAAAATAACATGTTGTATAGTTAACACAAATATCATTCTTTTTTGAAGTATTAATAACAAAAATGAAACGACATAAGATTGGGAAAGAAAAAACAATACATTTCCATCTTTCACTTCTTTTTCATACTATGAAAATTTTGAAAAGAAATCGTGAGGCGTTTTAAATATTCTCCAATTCTTCAAACGAGGATGTGTGTGGCCTAAGTTTTCCCTCACCAAATCAATCAGCGATCTGAAAGCTTACATTGCTCATATCTACATTTTGAACAAATTTAAAATAGATTAACTTCGGTAATCAAAGTTCGACAAAATGCTTTAATATAATATCTAAAAGCTCTCCTCTAATTCCCAAGGAAAGCCGTACAAGTTATATCGCACGATGAGCTTCAATGGTGCATTTACAGCCCAAAATCCTTGTCAGAGGTAGTGGATTGTCATCATATACACATAACTCCCCCATGGAAAAAAATTTGAAGGCTTCTAAATCCTCCACCAATTCGAACAGCCACAAAGTGACTTTCCTCTTAAGGTCTTGACCAAACAAAACGTTATTCGCAATCAATAATAGGGCCATCTTCAAACCGTCCTTTGGTTTTTCAAATCATCGGGACCAAAACTTTGCCAATACGCGTCTAAGTCGTATATTCTCATTCTTTTGAAAATACCTAACATGGATCTCATCTGGAATAGCAGCATACGGTTTCAAAAATATGTTTGACATCACCCCAAAATGTAGCCCTGTTACCAAACAAAACTCCCTCTATGTGAATTTCGCCATTTTTCCACCAACGGAGAAGTGAAATTCATTCTCTCTAGTCACACTGGGTACATGTATTTGCCGCAACAATAGGTTATGAAGTATGCTGGCAGAAAAAGTCAAGTCTTTAGGGATAGCAAGTAGGTGCCCAAAACAGGTGGTCCGAAAATCATATAATTCTCCAAATTTGTGGAGAACCTATACAATGTCCGAGATGCCATTCAAATTACAGTATACGTTGGTGGTGGATTTTTTAATCCACGAATCCCTCGGTTTTATGAGGAAATCCTCAAAATTTATATTTTCCAGCTACAAAATCATATTGACGCGCCGAACCGATTCTAATAAAACTACTATTATCTATGCTATTCTACCTCAGTAATTCTATAGGGGAGCGCGAGTGTTTCACCCTTTGCAAGTGCACAAGTCGTTCAGCTCGTATATGGTGCACGAGTATGGGTTATCGGTCCCATGGGAACTAGGACACTTAGAAAGTTAAACTGCTAGCTAAATGCTTTGAAAACAAAAGAGGTACAAATTTATGCTTTAAGTCTACACTAATGCAATTTCTAAATGAGATTTAAGATTAAGGAGAAAAAGATGCTAGGGGAGATATGAACTTAACAATGATAAGCCACCAAGTAACCTCTCTAAGAAGTATTTAGACCAAAATCACTAACGCTAGTTCCATCTACGATTGAAAAGCACAATCAACAACTCACTCAAGGTTCCTCTAAAGTCCTAGAGTACATTAAGTGAATGTTTGATAGTGGAACCGAATTCAAGAGTGAGATTCACAGGTTTTTGACATTAATAAATACACTCTATTTAATGAGTTATTAGATGACCATACACGATTCACTGGTTATGATGTAAGCATGTCATCAACCCTTAGCACAAATTACCAATACATGTATTCCAAAGTCTATGAGAAACATGCAATGATATAGTCATTTTAAGAACAATGATAAGTATAAAGTGATTATTCATAAAAGAGAGAAATATACAAGTTGATTTACATCATTATTATCATAAATCCCCCAACAAAAGTGGTTTAGTTACACATGATATCTAAAAGAGCATAAGTAAGAAGAAAAGGAAGAAATACAACCCTTGAAGTCTTGTTAATTTCCAAGGAAGCACAACCTTTCTCCACAGCAAATTCACTTAAAGAGAATCACAAGCAGCTCTCAAGAACGATTCTAACTACTTAATTTAACTAAGATGAGTTCTTTAAACTAAAGTAATTGCAATATGATCAAAACCTTCTTCCAACTATTCTACCCTACAAGGGAGAGTCTAGTCTATATTTTTTATCTCTCACTTGTCTACCCTCACTTTTCTGCCCTCAATACATCAGAAAAGTGACTATTTATATCTTTTGGGTTGAAGTTGGGCAAGGAAAAACAGTAAATTTCCTCAAGAGCATCGTCCGCGGCTTCATCTCACGAGTTCTTTCCCACGGTCACATCTCACGGGGTCTTCTTTTAGAGCCTCCGTGGCTTTGGATCTACTTTCTCGCGGCTTCTTTCTCGTGAGAATGAACTCGCGAGCTTCAACAAGATTCCTCTACGACTTTGGCTCCTTCTACCTAGCGACTTCTTGTCAGCCAACTGAACCCGCAGGAGTGGTTCCAGCGAGTTCCCGTCTTCTACTTGGTGGTTTCTTGCCAACTGGCCTTCCTGCAGCTTTGTTCCACGGGTTATTTCCCGCGGCGATCTTCTTCTATTGACTTTCGCTTCTGTTGTAGGGGTTTTTTGTCAGTATGACACATCAGCAAGGATAGCGGGTAATGCGGAAATATAGTGATTCCACATCATCAAAAGTCAAATGTGAGACACGTTATCAAAATGGTCAACATGAATACATGACAGCACCATACGAGGGGCCATCTGCAGATGGAATCCGCTCAGCCAAGTCTGCTCGGCCAAGTCTGCTCGGCCAAGGTTCTGCTCGGCCAAGTCTGGTCGGCCAAGGTTCTGCTCGGCCAAGTCTGTTCGGCCAAGTCTGCTCGGCCAAGTCTGCTCGGCCAAGGTTCTGCTCGGCCAAGTCTGGTCGGCCAAGTCTGGTCGGCCAAGGTTCTGCTCGGCCAAGTCTGTTCGGCCAAGTCTGCTCGGCCAAGTCTGTTCGGCCAAGGTTCTGCTCGGCCAAGTCTACTCGGCCAAGGTTCTGCTCGGCCAAGGTTCTGCTCGGCCAAGATTCTGCTCGGCCAAGTCTGTTCGGCCAAGTCTACTCGGCCAAGGTTCTGTTCGGCCAAGGTTCTGCTCGGCCAAGGTTCTGCTCGGCCAAGTCTGCTCGGCCAAGATCAATACTTAGCCAAAAACAGGAAATACAGTCCTACCAAGATACGCCATATCAGGAAGAGATCTGCACAGATACAGAATCTTAGGATAATATTCCAATAAGGAAATATCCTTATTTCCTCTCCAGTACCAGAGAAGTTTATTTAGGAAAGAACTCTAAGCTTCCAGAAGGATAAATACCAAATGGAAAACAAGTCCTAATTGGTATACTCTACCAGAATCCTACAAATACTCTAATTAATGAGTCCATCACAGATACGACAGGAACTAGGGCAACCTAGATGGAACCATATAAATACACCCTTGTGTTCATTATAAGGGGGGAGGTTCATCATGAGCAATGGACACTTACATGAGAAAAGAGACATGAGAAAAGAGATACGAAACATAATCAATTATCTGAGAGAAAGCGAGTATCGAGTGTGTAATCCTTATATTCATAGTGGATCACTTCTCGCCGTCACCGGCACCGTGGATGTTTCCCCGCCTTGGGGTTTTACCACGTAAAACATGTGTTATGCTTGTTTATCTTTTATTTTCTACTTTCATTACGTTTATCTTGCAGGTTTCATTAACCTAAAACCGTTGACCGGTTGACTTCCAAAAATCACCGTCAACAATTGGCGCTAGAAGAAGGGGCTGAACTCAACTTCGAGGAACCCTCATGAACAGACCACAGAAGGAACTCTGATGTGGATCCAACACTTGAAGAACCCAACAAACAACTATTGGAAGTGTTAGGGAGTGGATTAACTACAGAACCCGTAGCAAGAGCCGCGGCCGTGACCAATTCCGAAGGAAGAATGTTGCGAAAAGCAATACACAGAGCTTCACAGTATCAAGAATCTGTCCCAGGAATTGCTTTCCCATTCCGACAGCTTACGAAAGAAAAGAGAAGAGAGTTGTAGAGAATCGCGGAATTGCTGACCAATGCGCACTAAAGTGAGCATATCTCCCTCTACAGAAGTCGGTTTTGCGAACTGTAAAAACTGCTGGAAACTAGACATCCAAGGCTTTCCAAGAATATATGGTTCGTAGCCTAGTTCAATCTGAGCAACATTTGGTGGCCCCCGCAATATTGAAGAAACCAGATCGCGTATAGATTTCTGATCTGACCACCAGACACTAAAACAGAGATAACTCTCTCCAAAGAGCATGGAATCACGAACTGCGAATTTTGCTGTAAAATAGACGTATAGATCTTTTCAAGGATATGTGGGTCTCAACACAGTTCGTCCCGAAGAATATTTGACGACTTCCAGAACGTTGCAGTTCAGAATAAAGTTTACCTTTTCGTGTTAGAAACCGAGCCCATCTTGGTACAAAACATCCAATGGCGGTTCTCAACTAAACCCACTCGGCTCTTCATCAATTCACCTGTGAAGGATCCAATAGTGAAACGACTAGACTCCAGGTTCGGTAAGTGGCCAAGGTTAGTCAATCTACACATCGGTCTAATTTTACGATTTCATTTACAAAGGATATATGCATAGTTACATATAAATAAAAGTTAAAACCGACCAAATAACGATTATTTGAGATTTAATCAGGACTTCGATCTTGATAAAATCATTCGGATTCGGGGGTATGTTTTCACTTAATTGTTATTACTATTGATATCGTCTTGCATTGATAACTGTATAGAATATTGGGATGTTTAAATCTTATACTCTGAATACACTCCTAATTTGTTGAAATTAGAAGTTGCATACTGTGCTTTTCTATTAAAATATTTGCATGGATTGCCTTGACTTGGGAGTGCATTGCCGAATAGATTTAGTCGGCAACAAGTATGTCACATGATTATTATTCTAGATTAATAAGAGTAAAACATATTGATTGATGTTTAATATTTGTGACATTTTGATTAACCAAACAATAATTCGATTGAATTTAATTGAGACTTTGATCTTGACAAAAAACGATTGAATATTTGTTGTCTAATAAAAATTACCAAGCTCATGGCATACATAGCTTATTTAGCATATAATTGTTTTGGGCAAACAATACATTACGCATAATACATGGTTGGCAGTGTCATTAATTTAATTCGTTAAATAATAATGAGAGGGGCGACATTGCTAGAGTCTAGATGCAATCGTACTAGTTGATTATATGCACCCTCCATGTCTGATGCTTCTTCACTGCTCTTTAAAAGATAAAAATAGTGATGGGTTGTTCATTTAAATGTGGTGGGAAAACTGACTCCATATTATTAATAGTGTTGTGATCTGTTATATACACGATGTTTGAAAGTAATTATAGTCCATTTTAATATCTTTTGAGTAAGTATTATTTAATGAATTAATCAAGACTTTGATCTTGGTAAGAAATGCTTCCAAAAGCGTTTAAAAGCAGTACCGAAAGCGTTTAATTCGGATAAAAAGGTACGATTTCTCTTAATCGTTATGTTGTTTATTATCGTTGGCATCATATTGCATCTTAAATCGATAATATAGAATGGTATCATAGTGATTATTTCCATTTGGAATATTATGAATTTAGCATTAGAATCACTAGAACTATAAAAATATAGTCCATGTTTTTCTATCAAAATTCCTATTGATAAAACAGTGTATGAATCACAATATAATTGATTCGGAGACGCATGTAACATGTATGTTCCACAATGTTTTGTTACTTTTCAGTCCAAATATGCCATTGTTATTGATGTTTAAATTTTCATGATAGTGGTTGGACTTAACAACATCAGGTTCGACCAATGTGTTCTTTAGATAAAATGAGCATGAGTGTTGAAGAATGTGACTAGAAGTATTTGGTATGCTTGAGACATTGAATTTATGCAATCTAGATATATTAAATTATATCTACCTCTTCATATCGTTATACTTCCACATACAAATACACAACACGCATAACTTTTGTGTAATTCTCTTTGTGCTATATTACATTCACGTGTTATCTATGCATGTCTCTCTTGTACACAATACATAATACGCGTGCATAAGTCTATAAACATATAATGCATGCTTAATTAGTATGTCTGACAAACTTTTATGGCTCTTACACGCAAGTTGTCTATCATAGATTTATAAGAGTCAAATTTCGACACTAATATTAATAGTACCATGTATGAGTTGATCGCTTCCAATTATTTGGTCTCATTAAATGCATGATTATTATTACTTGTGTGAACTTTACTCACATACTTGGTATAGAAAACAAGTTGAAAATGTTAGCTCAGGAATCTAGTCTTGCCTCGGCGTGCGGGAATCAAATTTCATCTCGATGCGCTTAAAGGTTTCAAAAAAAGAGACCATATAGCCTTGGTGACCCGATCAGAGATGGAAGAGTAGCATTGGCCTCACATTGCTAACAACTGCCTTCATCAATCCGGGTTTGATCTCTCCTATTAATACAAAAATTCTACTCTCTATCAAATATGTTATGTCTTATACGAATAAAACTCGTTTATGACTAACCATTATCTTTTATTACCTGAGCAAAGCATGCCTTATTATTTATACTTTAGAACCGTAAATGAAGCCCGACGAATACTAAAAAAATAAAATAAAAAATCCAAGGGTTACTCCTTAAAACGGTCAATAAATTCATCCTTTGACTAACAATTTGCTGAGAATTTATATAGTGAAGAATTTATCAAGTTTGACTCAGATAATGTTGCTTTCCGAAAGCTTCTTGATCGGACATGTCAACAATTGGCGTCATAAAAAAGAAGCCCGATCTATAACAAAGGTTAGGCTGTCTACGAAAAAGATCAGCTGAGAAGAGAAGTCGAATCTTAAGGGAGTCATTACAACGGGTCACATCCACAGTAATCAAGAGCATCCCAGCGACTACAGCATAAATAGACGAAACACCTGAGACACTCTAGCAAGCTCGAAAAAAAAAAAAAAAATGGTGCTAGGGGGTGGATCATCTATTGTATCAGCACCAAGAGATGCGCATGGAAGTGAATTGCAAACAGGGTACGGTGAAAATAATTTTGCCAGTGAGGAAGAAATCGCACAGGGTTTCTATACCTGACCACTGAACTTAAAAAAGAGTTCGCTAAAAAAGAAAGAAAGAAGAGAACAGAGTGCAAAAATAACGTAACTAATTGCCGGTTAATAAGATACTCGGCTTAGTTATGGCACTGTTCAAATAAGAGCTGGAGATGATCAGTTTAATAAGATACTTGATCATTCTTGAAGAAAAATTGACCAGAGGTATTCAACCATTGCAGACATTTTAGCTTATTGTTATGTTAGATACCCCGACCGGTTACTCAGCCAAAACCTACTTTAACAACTGCTGGGGGGCTAGGGGTAGCGCAATACATCAAAGGAGCAGGCAACGTGACCAGAAAAAAATCGCAGTTGAAAAGCAGTTTTAGCAAAGTCACTTCAGTTGATATATGTGTATATAGAAGAGAAGATGAACCATAACGAAAGTTGTGGAAGTTGGAGTACGAGACTAAAACTAGTGGATCGATCATCACCTTTCAACACATTTCATGAAAGGTCCTAAGGATCATTCACTCTAAGGAATGTTTGACGATATTCGGGATATCACAACTTTACGCTGGAGACAGAAACGCCCACTACACAGGTTAGTATTGATTATTAAATTATCTTGTTTGCTTCATGTAATGATACAGGGAAACATAAGACAAAGTATTATACAAAAGCACAAAGAAAGAACAACTTGTGATTTGCCGACTCAGAATATAAAGGTAACCAATTTCGGATACCTCATTGAGTGGAGTTAGAGGTAAAATCAAAATTATAGCTTAGTCACTTTTTATTCGGCCTATAAATCAAATCTCCTTGGATTTTGTTAACCGCCAAAATTGGCGGAGGACCAAAGAAGAATTTTCCACCTCGACACAAGAAGGCTATAACAGTACCCAACCCGGATACCATGACAGAGTGAACCCCGGCCAACCCCAACACATACCTCCACCAGCGGGATCCACCCCGACAAGCATCTCAGCTCAATAAAGAAGCCAAGAGCCAAAAATTCCCACTAGAACTCACGGCGAGATCAGACCCGGCTATAACCGGGCTTCCTATGGCCCCCGCTACACCCCGATACAGCTTCCTATGGACCCCGCTACACCCCGATATAGCGTCCTATGGACCCTGCTGCACCCCGACACGGAGTTCTATTGATCACCTTACTACAAAGCTGGTTAGATGTCCCCCTACTGCCATCAGTAGGATGCTGACTAGATGTAGGCAGCCCGCTAGGACAGAAGAGCACCAGGAAGCAGTATCTTAAACTTCAAGAACTAAAAGCTCCACAAACGAGCCAGTAAAACGTCACCGTACAAAGGAGGAATATTCCTTCCCGCCAAAGAGTCCTAATTTGAAAAGAGCATTACAGTAGGAGTCCTATTCGGAAGGAAAATGATTGACTCCTCCTAGGAAGGAAAGACTGAATTCAGCGCATTAAAGCTCCGATTTTATTTCCTAAGAAGGAGGATCCTGCAAGCGGCCAAACCCTAGTCCGAGATTGTAGGAGTGCATGGCAAGCAAACAGGACCTATATATACAACAACTTATTCATCGCCAGGAAAAAAAAGAGAAAAAAAAAAGGGGGAGAAGAACCCTAGACTCTACTTATCGACAGGCACAGATTTACCTCTACCACCATCCCACTTATCGACCGAAATCTCCATGTCACAACCATAATCCATATTTTCATTCAAAAACTTTCATGTAATCTAATGTTTTAATAGATTTATGGTCAGTGTATTCATGTAACGGAGAAGAGAGATCAATAAGACGAATTCCAATTCAATTTCACGTATTCTTTATCATGCATGCATTGACAGGGACCTAGTCGGTATCGAACCACTTGATACCCCTCCGGCCAGGATCAATCTCGATCTTGACCCTTTAAAGTGGCTATTTGGATTATCGTCCTTTTAACGATTTTCGGATAACAGATTTCATAACCACATGTTGATGACGAGGAGGTAAAATGAGGGGAAACAATTTTGTCACCCTTGCTTATCAAAGTTCTTTGCTGCACCTTTTACGTGATGCACAACACATGTAGCATGTGTGTTTATTCTAGTATTACACCCTACTTACATATGTTATCGCTATATGTTTCTTTCATACATAAATAAATACTATGCACGTATATACTTGCAAAAACATATACTAGTTTTATTAGCATACTATATAGTTTTTGTATGCAAAACATCCAACGAGAATCCATAGGTATTTTATCCCGAACAGCAACCATCACCAATAATGTGCATGGACCTAACTATTTTTGTTCGGCATTATTAAAATATATATTTGTGCAAATGTTACTCACATGTTTGACAGAGAGACAAGCTTAAAACTTAGTACATAAATCGAGCTTAGTCTTAGTATGCGCAAAACGAGTTTTATCTCGGCGTATGCAGAAATTCAAAGACAAGGCCAAAGGGGCCAAAGTCTTCACCAACGATAAGAACTTGACTAAACAAAAAAGAAAAAGCTCTCTAAAGTAGAGAATGAGACTTAGTCTCATAAAAAGCTCGGGCGCCATGAAACCGTAAAGAGCGAGTGGATAGTGTCCGAGGGGCGGAGAAGCTGGAGTAGCATGCCCGCCTAGTTGGGACGATGCAAATGCATCACCCAGCAAAAAGGTAGACCCGAGGCACTAGGATACCTGGAAAACAGGATACCTAGCAAACTGCTCGGGGCGCCGCCAGAATAGGTCTGGTGAGATGCGCAGCTGTGTTGGCCGGTATACACTACCCCAACGATTCGGCAAACCCCTGTAGCAGACAAAACCTGGAGACGTCCTAGGTGACTTGTGCAGGGACCTAAGTGTATGGTCGTGGTGAGCCTCGACGTAACACCTGGGTAAAACTGACCAATTTAATAAGACACTTGGTCAGTCTAAAAATGATCAGTTTAATAAGACACTTGGATCATTGTTGAAGAGAAAAATGACCAGTTTAATGAGACACTTGTTCAGTTTGGAGATGATCAGTTTAATAAGATACTTGATCATTCTTGAAGAAAAAACTGACCAATTTAATGAGACACTTGGTCAGTCTAAAAATGACCAGTTTAATGAGACACTTGTTCAGTCTGGAGATGATCAGTTTAATAAGACACTTGATCATTCTTGAAGAAAAAAACTGACCAATTTAATGAGACACTTGGTCAGTCTAAAGATGATCAGTTTAATGAGATACTTGATCATTCTTGAAGTCAAACCAACGATACACCCGGTGAAAATAAAGTACTTAAATATTTGTATTATTCACACATTTATGAGTGTGCAGGTACACCAAATTGATCAGAAAGATCAGCCAAAAAGAAGACTGGTCTATAAGAAAGATCAGCCAAAAGGAAGAATCAAACCTACAAAAAAAAAAAAAAAAAAAAAAAAATCAGCTGAGAAAAAGTTCAAATGGAAAAGAAAGATCCAGTCTGAACGCTTGGAATGACCTGTCCAAAGAAGAAAAGAATGGCTACCCAGACAATGTGCCAAAAGCATGGCTCATACCCTGCACATCGGCATCAACTCAAGAATAACAACAATGCTAGGGGGTAGATTCCAAGCAACATGAACCCCTGAAGAACAAAAGCCCCCAACCCGCCATGAGCATGTATATATATGGCAGTGGTCTCAGGGGGTGGATGCTTTGAAGCACGGTCTCTATAGAGCAACATCTTACCTTGTCAAGAGTGACGACATCTACCGTATTTTTCTCAACTTGTGAGGAAAGACACGGCTCAGGGAAACCTTAATCAGTCCCTCTTATGATCTTCAACCTCAACATTTTTAAGCTGTCTTGAGCACTAAAACTTCGAAAGATCGCCGAAACTTGCCTTAAAAGGATACGACAAGAAGAAAAGATGTTTCGGATAGAAGCATTCTCAGCTATTCAAGTCCTAGGAGATAATTGGAAGCAATTTGGAAGATTTCTTGACCAAACCCGTGAAAACAGTATCTGTTGATGGGTCAACTTCAAGAATTAAACTGTATCATCTCAGAAGGAACTGGAGTTCGAGCCTTATATGGTTGGAAAGGTACAGAAGTTATCTTTCCGTAGAATTTTACGGTTTGTGATTTCGAGTTTTCTTGAAGGAGTTATGACCATTTTACTACCTAAAGGTCAGCCTAGAATTTCTACGCGGGCAGCATCCGCTGATGGGTCAACTTCAAAAATTAAACTGTATCATCTCAGAGGGAACTGGAGTTCGAGCCTTATACGGTTGGAAAGGTACATAAGTTAGCTTTCCGCAGAATTTTACGGTTTGTGATTTCGAGTTTTCTTGAAGGAGTTATGATCATTTTACTACCCAAAGGTCAGCCCAGAATTTCTACACGGGATTATGGAAATAAAGCAATGTGGGCTGCCTATTTGGGAATGAAGGTCTTAGACGAATTTGTCATGTTTTGGAAGATTAACAAAGGCCTAAAAGTCACTTTAATTCAATTTTAGTTGATCCTAAACTTTCAATGTTAGGATTAGTCGAGATTGGATTAAAATTCCTAAAGTTAGAAGGATTATACTTCTTATTTTGAGTCACATTGAATTAGCCTTCCTGGAGGATGATTATGGAACTAAAAAGAGACATAATCCATGCCTACTTAAGAGGAATTACAGCACAAAGATTAGATATGCAGCAGCAGTGCAAAGAAGATCCAAGCGTTAGTAAGATCCGCTCAAAGATGGATCCAAGCGAAGCTGAACCAACAGGTTGAAAGAGGATCCAAGAAAAGCCGAACAAAGCTAAAAAGGGGTGTCACATTCGCCCAAACGAGCGAAAAGATCTCAACAATCAAAGCTCCGAGACGAGGAAGTTTATCGAACGCAACTAGAACCAAATGCAATACGAGTGCGCACCAAGGCATTACGGAAGTATACAAGGCAAAAATTACAAGAAAAGAGAAGTTAAAGAGTGAGTAGAGGCTCAACAAATGTCTGACAATTATTCAACAGCAGCTAGGTAAACAGTAAACTTGGACTTAGGTTGAAGACGAGCAACAAAATATCAGAGGAGAACTATTCAAATCCCCTTCGACGAGTTGCCAGGAACTTATCTCGCAGATTTGAGGGGGTATTGTTGTAGGGGTTTTTTGTCAGTATGACACATCAGCAAGGATAGCGGGTAATGCGGAAATATAGTGATTCCACATCATCAAAAGTCAAATGTGAGACACGTTATCAAAATGGTCAACATGAATACATGACAGCACCATACGAGGGGCCATCTGCAGATGGAATCCGCTCAGCCAAGTCTGCTCGGCCAAGTCTGCTCGGCCAAGGTTCTGCTCGGCCAAGTCTGGTCGGCCAAGTCTGGTCGGCCAAGGTTCTGCTCGGCCAAGTCTGCTCGGCCAAGTCTGCTCGGCCAAGGTTCTGCTCGGCCAAGTCTGGTCGGCCAAGGTTCTGCTCGGCCAAGTCTGTTCGGCCAAGTCTGCTCGGCCAAGTCTGCTCGGCCAAGGTTCTGCTCGGCCAAGTCTACTCGGCCAAGGTTCTGCTCGGCCAAGTCTGCTCGGCCAAGGTTCTGCTCGGCCAAGGTTCTGCTCGGCCAAGTCTGTTCGGCCAAGTCTACTCGGCCAAGGTTCTGTTTGGCCAAGGTTCTGCTCGGCCAAGGTTCTGCTCGGCCAAGTCTGCTCGGCCAAGATCAATACTTAGCCAAAAACAGGAAATACAGTCCTACCAAGATACGCCATATCAGGAAGAGATCTGCACAGATACAGAATCTTAGGATAATATTCCAATAAGGAAATATCCTTATTTCCTCTCCAGTACCAGAGAAGTTTATTTAGGAAAGAACTCTAAGCTTCCAGAAGGATAAATACCAAATGGAAAACAAGTCCTAATTGGTATACTCTACCAGAATCCTACAAATACTCTAATTAATGAGTCCATCACAGATACGACAGGAACTAGGGCAACCTAGATGGAACCATATAAATACACCCTTGTGTTCATTATAAGGGGGGAGGTTCATCATGAGCAATGGACACTTACATGAGAAAAGAGACATGAGAAAAGAGATACGAAACATAATCAATTATCTGAGAGAAAGCGAGTATCGAGTGTGTAATCCTTATATTCATAGTGGATCACTTCTCGCCGTCACCGGCACCGTGGATGTTTCCCCGCCTTGGGGTTTTACCACGTAAAACATGTGTTATGCTTGTTTATCTTTTATTTTCTACTTTCATTACGTTTATCTTGCAGGTTTCATAACCTAAAACCGTTGACCGGTTGACTTCCAAAAATCACCGTCAACAGCTTCTATTTTGACCTCTTTTCTCCAATTTCGTGCAATCACTTCCCTCGATGAGTATATTACATGTACTTAACTAAAATGCATGTTATATACACAAAAGTGCTCGGAAACGAATACAAAAGACAGGAAAAGGAAGCGCTAAATGTGAACATTTGGAGCGCGATCACATATTAAAAAAAAAAAACGCATTAGTGTCTATGAAAGTTACATGCCAGTAAAAACAGTTACATGCCATATAACAAACAAGTTACAAGACTGTACAAAAAAGATACATGCCAATACAAACATGTTACATGCCAGTACAAACAAGTTACATGCCAGTTACATGCCTAGAAAATCCAATTCAAGTCACATAACAGTAACACAAAATATGAATAAAACGGAACCTGTGATATTTTCGGTCTAAATCTATCCACATTGTACTCTGGTTTCAGCTCATGTACTTAAAAAACTAAATAAAGGGAAAAGATCGTTTTCCCCCTTGACCTTTACCCTATTATAGAAGTAAGGATAGGGTTTCTCGAAATTTACCGGTCTCCCCCCTAAAATAAAAATAATATTCAAACACCCCCTTCCGTTAGCTTTTTCAACGGAAAAATAAACTCTGACACTTTTCAGTGGGTAAAAAGACGAAATTACCCTTATATGCTTTTAATTGCCAGACAGCACTTGATTAAATAACTAAAGTTACAATTTTACCCTCTAAGATATTTATTAAATAAAAAATATATTAAAAAACAGAAACAAAATAATTAAAAAACACAAATGAAAAAAATGGATCTCCACCGTCCCTCTTTGAGATGGATGTTGGAAATATCTCTTTTTCATTTTATTTTTTTTATTTAAATCTAATTGAATTAACATATCAATTTTCTAAACGAATTAATGAATTAATTATCTAATAATTAACATATAAAAAACGAATTAACACAATCAACTCCATCTTCTTCTTCAACCTCATCACCAACCTCACTAAGAAACAAAAAAAATATTGACTTTGAATACAAACAAACAAACAATCACTCACAACATCAATATGGGTATCTCTGAACAAACTTGATATATCTAAACAATTTACAACAAAAAAATCAACACTAAAAATTTGAATCAACAGAGGCAGTATAGTGAGAGAGACAGAGAAACCCAGTTCTATTACAAAAAAATCAAAACAAAATTTGAATCTACAGCGATCGATCCAAACCTTCAAGCGATTGATCCAAACCCAACCTAGAAACCATCGATCGATCGATCTTCCCTGTCGTCGCCAACTGCCGCCACCAAGCGCGAAACCACGACCGTCGTCGCATCTGTATCTGCATCGTGTTGGAGAGAGAAAGAGTCGATGTATAAGGAATTTTTTTTTGTTGAATTAGAATGTGCCGAGTTTGAGGTGTGGTGGTGGCTAAGGTTTGGTGTTTGGGTTGTGAAGGATTAGGTTAGGGTTTGGGTCTATTGGAGATGGTGGATGTCTGGTGAAGAAGATGGATGGTGATTATTCTAAGACAGAGAAGAGGAGAAGAGAAGAGAGAGTATGGAAGCTTCGTTTGGAAGCTTTGTTTAAGAGATAAATGGGTGGAGTGACGTGGCCTCATGTCTTTCACTCATTTTTTAAAAAAATATATTATTAATTGTAAGATATCAAATGACTTTTGTAACCTTCAGTCCAAATCAGAATTTCTGTTCCCATGGTGAGTTTACGAATTTGCCCCCCAACAGTAACGGTCAACCCTCACTTTGGTTGATTTTCTTGTTAGAAGAGGGTGTTTGTTAAATAATTCTGTTCTGGAGGGGTCACCTTTCTAAAGTCGAGAAACCCTGTTCTCACCTTTCTAATATAGTGAATAGTAGGGGGGAAAATGATAATATCCCTAAATTAAAAATAAATGATATGTATATGCTATGCTCCAAAGCAAATAACCCTCGGATGAATCTGCTTCATAAATCATTTGCATATTCACTTTTAAACTTGTTTTTGAAAAGCCTCGCACAAACCATAATATAATAGTAATTAGATTTCCAAAAAAAAAAAAAAGGATTGAAATTTGATTAGCAGCTAGAGGTGTCTTGTAGTACTAACCGTGAAGTGTTTTGATCAGGTAATGAACTTCACGGGATTCTATTTTCTAAAATCAGTAATTGGACTTACTAACCAACAATTTCCGAGCAAAACACAGTTTAATTTCCTCATTTTTCTATCTACATTTCTTCACAAACTAAGGGTTCACAAGAGCAAAACACAAACCCAAGAGCACCCAAGAGCAGGGAATTAAACTTCCATGAAACTAACCATAAAAACTTCAGTGAAGATCAACTTTGAAGATCGACGATGACAGCATCGATGACCAAGAACAACTGATTCGGTGAGAGGTTCGATGGATTTGACGACCTAAAGATCCGGATTCGACGACCTACAGTGGCGGATTCGGCGAGAGGTGCAGCGAAGGCGAGAGGTGCGGCGACTGGGAGAGTTCCAGTGATGACGACAGGTTCGGGAGAGCGGCGGCAATGGCGTGGTTCGACGAACTGAACGGTTTTGCGATTTCGTCTCTCTTTCTTTTGTTTTGCATGATATCACTTTAACCCTAACAAAAGAATAGAATCGATCGTTTAACCTTTATTTATTTATTTATTTATTTATTTATTTATTTATTTATTTATTATTATTATTATTATTTATTTATTTATTTATTTATTTTATTTTATTTTATATAATATCAAATTTAGGGGTATTTTTGTCCCTAAGTGGTCAAAAGCAATGAAAACAATAAAAAATAAGTTGTTTGTTAAAAACAATAAACCGATAACTTTTTTATCTCTTTATGAATTCACCCATATATATATATATATTATATATATTTTTTTCTATTATCAGTTCGTCCTGACAATAAATATATCATGACGAAGAATGTGAACCACTAAATTTACATACTTTGACTCAAAGTGTATATACACTTATCAAAACTTTTCCATAATCTATGATTCATATTCTTCGTCCTCATATATTTATTGTCAGGACGAACTAACAATAAAAAGACTGTATATATATATATATTGGTTCTCTCCTAAAGGATCATACTTAAGAGGTAAAGAACATAAGAATAAACTAAGAAGATAAACAATGTTATATTAATGATAAAGTAATGGGAATGTTACAAATTGGATGTAAAAGATTTCTTGTTTGTTTTGTTGGAGTTCAAATATGCCCAAACAGTTCTAAGATTTATTTATCTTTAATGCCATTCTACGGTTCTGGATTCACGTTTGATAGTAGGGGAGGTAAAAATATTAGGTGAGAAAATGGGAGAGGAGTGAAGCAGGAAACAATTTGAGATAAAATAATTAGACAAATGTTTTAGAGATTGTTAACTGTCAGAGTTTAAAAGGATTAAGGGGGATGGAGCTGACAAAAGAGTTTCTTTTCTAAACTTGTTTATTTTTAATTCTGACACTTCTGTGGGTCAAATATCAGTAGCCAGGTGTACCGAAGATTTTCACAAAGAGTAGATGCATATAAATATGGGTGCACGGAAGATTTTCTCAAAGAGTAGATATATAAATACAAATTATTCTCCTCTATATTTTTCCCCTTTAGTAGGCCGTCTGACGAAAAGAGATACAATATGGACTACTCTGCAATGCAAATGAACTCAACATTCTAATCAGCTTCCTCCAATTTGACCTGCTTTCGGCATCTGATAGTATCAAAATATCGCGCTGATAGGTTAAGCAACTGTTATAATTCATTGCTCCATAAAGTGTAAAAAGAGTTGTCAACATGCTGGGTTAGATAAAGTAACATTCTGACTTCCCAGCTTTCAACCAAAGGATTCGTGGTGTATCAGCTCCAAAGATGCCTTCTGCAGTACATGCCCTGAAACTAAAATAAATGTCGACTATACAGGACTTCGAAAGCTCTGAAGTGATGACCAGGCGAAGAGATACTATACTGTATGGACATTTCTCCATCCCAATTTCAGATATATACAGGCATGGAGCAGCAAGTCTTCACCAATTAGTTATCTCAAAAAGCCAGCTTTTCTTTACCACATTCACATGTGCTCTATAAATTGTTAAGAGACATCAACAGTTATCTGCTGCAACATGGTATCAGAGATGGAAATAGAGAGGCTCTTGCATAGGATTAGTTGAAGAAGTAGGCTGACTCTAACACCTCTCTTAAATCAAAATCTCCCCTTTCAGGTAATGGGGGAAATGACAGTGTAGGAAAAGACTGTTGGAAGCTCTCCAATAACTGCACGGAAACCAGACAAGATTTAGACACCAACTATATCAGATGTATCTATATTGATTTTTCAAGGTGGCATGAATCTATTTTCAGTATCCAAGGAAGTATTATCAGAAATTTATGTTCCACATATTTTCTTGCTTGTCCTATCAACTAAAATTAACCAGATGGATAATCAACATATTCAAAATACAGTAGCCAAGTAGCTTAAAGGTAAAGGAAAACAATTTAAGATGGATTTTACAAACTTAAATTTTGAAAGAGAAACAACAATGAAGTAGCCTTTTATTTATCTCAATTTGGAACGATCACTGTGAAGATTAGAAAACTTACATCCTCCAATACTGGCCTTTCATAAAGTTCAACAAACTTTTCTCTGAGAATCCTGTTCATTGCATCCACGTCACATGCATGCGTCCAATATGAATCATGAACCCCTGTAAGTCGTACACAAGTATACAATGATAAGAAATTATAACTAAAAATAACAGCTATAGATTAGAAAACCCCCAAAAAAGCACCTGCAAAGATTAAGCCTGCCTCTTTGCAAGCAACTGCAGTCATCATCATATGAGAACCATCAAGAGAGTGAACAAAATTTGGTGGGAAAGCTGTCCTTTGTCGCTTGACCATGACCTTTACAGAAAAAGAATCATGATATTCAATATTTGAGCCAGGAAAATATAAAATGTTGAAGATTTTGAGAATATGAAAATATTATTCACTTTACTGCATAATGAGAGACCAGCATACATAATATATACATCAGATACACTGCCTGAAGTCTAGGTGCCACACTTATCTTATCTAGGCAAAGATAAGTATCAGTTCAAACTAACAGACCTATCCTAGAGAGATTGAGTAACAAATCACTCATATCTCTTTATTTTAAATAAGCTAATAACCATAAAGAAACAGAATGCAGATAATAGTATATCCAAATCCAACACCCCCCTCAAGCTGGGAGGTAAATATTGATCATGCCCAGCTTGGCACACAAGTTTTCAAAACTGATTCTGGGCAGAGCTTTTGTCAATATGTCTGCTGTCTGAAGCATAGTAGGAGCACAGATTAACTTGACACTTCTTTCTTCCTTCTTTTCTTTGATAAAATGCTTATCTATATCTACGTGGTTTGTCCTATCATGATGAACTGGGTTCTTGGCTATACTAATGGCAGATTGGTTATCACAGAATAGTTTCATAGGCCCTTCCATATGAATCTTTAACTCTGTTAAAACTCCTCAGCCATATACCTTCGCAAATACCATGTGCCATGGCCCTGAATTCTGCTTTGACACTACTTCTTGACACCACCGACTGCTTCTTGCTTCTCGCCAGGTGATCAGGTTCCCCCACACATAAGAATAATACCCTGAAGTGTATCTCCACACAAAAGAACAATACCTTGAAGTGTATCTTCGATCCGTGACTGAGCCAGCCCAATTTGTGTCTATGAACAATTTAACTTCCCTACTTGAACAATTCTTGAAGGGTCCTTTTCCAGGTGTCAATTTTAGATATTGCAGGATTCTAAATATTGCATCCATGTGTTCTTTTGTAGGATTGTTCATAAACTGGCTAACTACACAGAAAAACCTATGTTTGGTCTTGTGTGAGACAAGTAGATAAGTTTTCCCACGAGTCGCTGGTACCTGCCCTTATCAACAGGAGTACTTCCTTCAAGAGTGCCCAATTTGGTGGTGTGTTCCATTGGAGTCTTGGAAGACTTGCATTCAAGCATTCCAGTTTCTCTTAGCAAGTCAAGAACATACTTACGTTGAGAAACAATGATATCTGTTTTAGAACGAGCTACTTCAAAAAACTTCCAAAACTAACCTCAAAGTGATGAAAATACCTCTAGAGTTTTTTTTTTTTCCTTCTCTTTCTTCCTTCACTCTTAGTTCTTCATTTTATCTCTCCAAAATTCCATTTTCTTCTAGTCACCATTAGGTGAGTTTTTAATGCTTTAAATAGCTAACAGTTGTTTGTATTGGTGTATATTTCATGGGTTTTGATACTATTTTAGATTATGTCGTGGTTTTCAAAGTCAATTTTGAAGTTTTCCAAAATTTTGGGTTTTGATGAAAATTGCATGATAGTCAGCCATATATTAGTTCATAGTTCATCATGTAACATATTTCTTCAATTTTTGGGTTTATGATAAACATTAGATGATAGCCAGCCATGTAATATGTTTTCGGTTCATCATGTAATTCATTCCGGGCAACATAGTCTTTTTACTAACAAGGTTGGTTAAAAACAAAATTTTACCATAGCCCGGTTAGAATTGAATTTAACTAATTTCATTTGGTTAAAAAAAAAAAAAAAAAAAAAATTCTCTCTTTGGATATTATTCAAAAAAGATGTCCTAAGTCTTATCTTCTTCCCTCAAGATGTGTCAATGTGCAAGTCCATTATAGACAAAAAAGTTTCCAATTAATAACCGCAAAATACCGATTTACAGGAGAAGTTCTTAAGTTATTTTCATTGAATTCTGTAAATAGTTTACACGTTTAAGAAAGAACTTTAAAAACATTATTGTTTCTGATTGCATCGATATTTGAAATAACTATTTTTGAGCAAATAACACCAAACCTCCCTGGAGTTTGCTTTTAACTCCTGGAAACAACTTTACGGTTAACTAACACTAACCTCCTTTGCCGTTAGTCAAAGTTAGTTACACATTTTATTATATTTTTAAATAAATATTTATATATATATATATATATAAAAAGACGGTGGAGATCTATTAAAAAAACAATTTTTTTTATACAAAAAAAAGGTGGAGATCTATTAAAAAAAATAATCAAAGTGGGGTCTGTTTGTTTTTCTTCAAAATTTCTGTTTTTTTTTTTTTTTTTTTTTTTTTTTTTTCCTTGAGGCTGAAATGGTGGACCTTCTAAAGGTTGTATTTACTGGGATGTGATTTTTTCTTTTTTTGTGGGGATTTGCAGTCACTTTGATTTAGGTATTTGATATTTTGATTGTTTTGTTTGGATTTTTTGGTTTTATTGATAGCAATTCTAGAAGATTGGTGTGTGATGTTTCTTCTGGAATAATGTTACTGCCGTATCGGCTTTTGAGTCGACATTTCTCCGGTAGAAGATGGCCAACAAGGCTCTGGTTTCGCATTGCTGGAGACCGTCTGGTTTCAAGCAATTCTACAGGTTAGTTTACAGGAATCCTCATTTTAGAGTTACAGAGGAAGATTTTGCTGTTGGGTCTTGCTTGGAACACCAGGTGCAAGAGAATCAAAGCAGGTTGAGAACACTAGAGACGAATCAGTTGGAAGAAGAGCTTGACCAAAAGTGAATCAAGTTGCTGCTTTGAGGAAACAATTAGGTGATATTCTTAATTTCAATTCGAAGTTGTGGAACAAAATGTACAGTAATTTAAAAAAAAAAAATTGTGAAATGGATTATATGGAGGAGAGGTGGAGGTGAATTTTTAAATATTATTACTATTATTAGATTTTTTATTATATAATTTTTAAAATTTTTAATTGATTTTAATTTATAATTAAGAAGACTAAAATACCCTTTGACCATTAAGTTTGACTAATGGAAAGCTAACAGTGGGGCAAATTTGGTAGCTGCAAAAAAGTTTAGGACTAATTTGGACACTTTTGTAAAAGTCACAAAATACTTGGAATTTTAAAAAAAGTCTGGGATCTATTTGGTAATCGCCCTTTATTTATTTAATTAATTAATTTAAGGGATAGGAATATTTAAGACTTTTTACAGCTTTGACATGGTCAACGGTTAGAGTAAATTAAATGTATGTCGACTAATGGCAGGAGAGGTCTGTTTCAGTTAATCATAAAGTTGTTTTTGCATGTAAAAAGGCATACCTCAGGGAGGTTTGGTGTTGTTTGCTCTTTATTTTTTTCATAACTTACATATACATTAAGAGGATATTTATATCATCACTTGGTTATTATTGTTGAGGGTCAAAATTGGTCAACTTAGATGTTAAGCTATTGCATGAAAAAGTGCCCAAGCATCCTTGAAACTCACCTTCCTAATGTTCTAGGCAAGGGAAACACACAGCTTCACAAAATAATATTAAATAGTTCTACATTGCTAACCAGACAAAATGCAGCATAACAAAAAATAAAAAATAAAAAAAAATTGTTTCATTGTTAGCAAAAAAGATAATGAAGGTAGCATACCTTATCAGTTTCACGTTGTAAGGTTAAAACCTGAAGAGAAGTTTTGACCTAAATCCAATTTAACAATAGTAAGGTAATTGATTTGAAATGTATCCAAGTTTTAATGAAAATGATGAGAATACTGGTGAGATGAGAATTTACAACACTCACAATATGCCTTCCCAATTTTCGGTATGGTTGCACAACAGGAAGTCCAAGTGGAGTTGTCCACCGAACTGGCTGATTTTCAGATGCAATAACCTGTAAATATAAAAGATTATAGTTAAGTTTCATAACAAGACTTCTGAATATGTTCTCAAAAAAAAAAAAAGGACTTCTGAAATCTGAATATGTTTTGAACAAGGATAATTTTTTTTTTATGAAAATAGAGACACACCTTAGCACATTCACCAAGCCAGCTCATGATACTGCGTGCAGCCTCAAACATCTCTCCTAAGGCGGTTAAAGTTATCTGCTCAACCAGAAAAATACAATTTTGTCATTAATAAAGCTTTTTCCACACACACATAAACTCATGTGATTTCCTGAAGCAGAACACCTGTGATTTGGTGGAAATTGGGGGAAGCTAGCGAGCAATGAATCATTTCCTTTTTCTTTTTTTACCTTGGCTGCGTAACAAGAAGCACCAAAAATCTCTGCCTCCTCTCCAACAGCTCCTCTTTCCTTCAACCTCCGTTTGATTTGATCCCGAGCACCAATGTAAGTGACACCATATACTGATGTCATCACTGTCTGCTTCACCAGTTTCCTGTCCACCTAGATGATGTCCAGTCATAAGAATCAAGTATCAGTGACAAGACGCAAGCACACAGTTGCAAGGAAAAATCACAATCTGCAAACCCCACCAATGCTCCCCACCCCATCCAAGGATCCAAAACAAAAATCAACAATTCTCGTGAGAATTGTTTGCATTTTCTGAAAAATATACATTAATCTAAACAGTTTATTTTCATATCAGTCACAGATGCAGCAGATGAGATGACTTTGATCAGGACATGAAAAATTGCAGCAAACCTGATTGATTAACATCTTTGCACGCAAAGCATCTGGATAAATAGCAGGATCCTTTTGTGCATCTCTCCGCATAATATCAAGCACTCTGCAAAGCACATGACAATTATCATCCTATTGCTTCCTCAAAGTGACTTCATCAAGAGTTAAAGAAAATTCCATTATCAGAAACTCGGATATAAATGAACTTATATTTAAGCAGCATCTAATATCTAAACCACTCATAAATTTATTAAATCACAAAAGTTGGTTGAAACATCATACTCATCAGGCATAAACAATTAATCTTGGACTTTTCTGGTTTTCAAGGACTGCACATTTCACCATCTGCTATTAACCAGATTGTTTAATAAACAACAAATCCTATAACTAGACAGGTCATAGGCTAGCCTTCCCTTTACCACCAATTAACTTACAGGAAAATCTTTATCAAGAAAGGTTGCATAAGACTCTGGTCATATAATATTACCATGGATTTAAACCCTTGATTTAATGTCTGGAATTTTCCCTAAGAAGCTATCATTCTTTATCGTTTTAAGTTACTAGCAGATGCACAAAAAACAAAACAAGTGCACTTCAAGATTAAACTTATCACAATAAAGGACATAAAAATTATATCTTTGTTTGTAGGTTCTAGGACCAATAGCAGATCACAGATTCATACTTGATGGTCCTCACTTATGCCAAATTTCTTAGTAAGAGTTCTGACCTAACAAAACTTGCATGCATCATCCTACCATACATTCATCCATGTGGGAGAAACCTCAAAATGTAAAATTTTTTTCTTGAATGGTACAGGATGAAAAAATAGAGCCAATCTGAGCAGTTTAACATATCAAAAGTTATTTCTGTTACTGATATTATTATTCCATGTTCTCTAATTGCTTAAATCAATACCGAAAGAAATAATGAGATCAACAGTTTGCTTCAATAAGAACACATTTATCCTACTACTACTTTTTAGTGCTTAAATACTATTGATGAGCCCTTTCCTATCAACTTAATCTTTTGGGTTTTGTTGACTTATTGATTGACAGATTAATTAGGATTGATTGGGTTGACTTATTGATTGGCAGATTGATTGGGATTAATTGTAGCTAATTATTAGTGATTGATTGTAGCTAATTGTAGTATATATATAGGACCTCTGTACTAAGAAAAAAAAACAAGACAATAACAATAAACACAATTGTTCACATGGTATCAGAGCCCTAAATCAATTCTAGGGTTTACATTTTTTTTCTTTTCTTTTTCTCAGTACAGCCTTCATCGCTGAAATTAATTCCTATTCGGCCTTCATTGCCGAAATTTCTTCCGCAATCGGCCTTCATTGCCAATTTTGTTCCTCCCTACGGCCTTCATAGCCGGAATCGTCATCATCATCACGATCGATTCACTCTTTTTTTTTTCTTTATACTCATTGTTGATTTTGCCATTAGTTCTAATTAATTATGACATTTGAGTCATCCTCTTCTCCAATACCAGTGTCTTCAACTACCACACAGCAGTTCAACCACTCAAGAAATCCGCCCCAGAACAATGAATATCAGAAACTCCAGCCATCTTTCAGATTAAATGGGAAAAACTACCTGGTTTGGTCATAGCTGGTGAAAACCTTCTTGAAGGGCAAAGAGAAATCAAGTCATTTAGAGGGTCCTATACCAGAAAAAAATGACCAAAATTTTCTGAATGGGATGAAAAGGATTCGATGATTATGTCCTGGCTCTGGAACTCTATGCAACCAGAGATAAGCGGTACATATGTGTTTCTTAGAACAGCCAAGGACATCTGGGAGGCTGTGAAACAATCCTATTCTAAGGTTCAAGATGCTGCACAGATATATGAACTTAAGACAAAGATCTCATCTACAAAACGGGGATCTTTGTCTGCGATTGAGTACTACAATCTGCTGAAAAGCCTGTGGTTGGAATTAGACCATTATCAAAATCTCAAGATGAAGTGTGGAGATGACATCGCAACCCTCCGGGAATATGTAGAGGGTGAACGAATCTTTGAATTTCTTGCTGGACTAAATGCAAGTTTCGATAGCTTCCTTGTTAAGCATGTTGTTCTCGTCCTCAAACTGAACCATATGCACCCGACTGAGCTGTAGATTTCCATATGCAGTATTATTGCCAATGTTGGCAGGTTTGCCATGTAACTTCCAACAGGTCTCCTTGGTATGGCGAGGTTTTTTGCAATAATTGCACCATACTCCTTTGCTATTTCTACCCATTTCTGCTCCATTTTTATTTTCGAGCATCACTAATCTCCTCCCTGACTCAGCCCTGATAATGGAAAAAACTTCGTTTAAAGAGGGTTAGGGTTTCTTGCCCAAGACTTGCACTCGAACCTGATCGAAATCCTCAGCTCTTAATGTTTCTGAAAGCTGTCCTTTAAATTCTGAAATTTAGATCATTGACTCGGGAGCCACAGATCATATGACTAATAATACTAGCCAATTCAATACCTATACACCTAGTCCAGGAAATAGAAAAATTAAAGTAGCTGATGGTACTCTTGCTACTGTGGCCGGTTATGGCACCATATATTTAACCTCATCTTTAATCCTAAAAAATGTGTTACATGTCCCTAAACTTTCAATGAGTTTATTATCCATAAATAACCTTCATACTGTATGTTTCAAGACAAACTCATGGGGAAAATGATTGGGCATGCTAAGGAGCATGATGGATTGTACCACCTTGACACACATAACGGTTGTGGTGGTGGAGTTGCACTTTCAAATTTTTCTGCAAGTTTGTCGTCTAATAAAGCTAAGTTGTGGCTTCTTCATTGTCGTTTAGGACATCCGTCTTTTTCTGTTTTAAAGGTTATGTTTCCATCTTTGTTTGATAATTTAAAACCTGAAATGTTGCATTGCAAAGTTTGCCAATTAGCCAAACATCAACGTGTATCATATCCTTTAAGCAATAATAAAGCAAGTTTTTCCATTTCAATTAATTCACACAGATGTATAGGGTCCGTCTAGAGTCCCGAATATATCAGGGGCTCGTTGATTTGTGTCTTTTATTGATGATTGCTCCCATGTTACATGGTTATTTCTTATGAAAAAAAAGTCTAATGTAAGCTCCATACTCCCTGTTTTTAAATGATTAACACCCAGTTTGGAGAAAAAGTTAAAATCATTCGTTTCGACAATGGAACAGAATTTTTTAACTAAACTTTGGGATCTTTTTTCCAAAAAGAAGGAATTATACATCAATCCTCTTGTGTTGATACCCCTCAACAGAATGGAGTCGCCGAAAGGAAAAATCGTCATCTCCTAGATATGACCCAGACATTATTGTTCCAAAATAAAGTTCCTAAATCATATTGGGGGGAGGCGGTTTTGACTACGGCTCACCTCATCAATAGGATATCTTCTAGAGTCTTGGATCACAAAGACCCAATTTTTGTCCTCACAGTTTTTTCCACAAGTTCCCCAACCAAATTCGATTCCATCAAAAATTTTTGGGTGGCCTGCGTATGTCCATATTTTGGCTCATCAACACAGCAAACTTGATGCTCAAGCCTTGAAATATGTCTTTATTGGGTACTCCACTACTCCCCAACGAAGAAAGGATATAAGTGTTATCATCCCCTGTCCCGAAATTTTTTTATGTCTATGGATGTTACTTTCAATGATACACAATCTTATTTTAATGGTCACCATCTTCAGGGCAAGTGTGGTAGTAAATATAGTGATGAGTATATCTTTGAATCTTTGGATCTTGAGTCGAAGCCTAATTCTACTATTGAACCAGTGGTCGAGTTGGTTGAACCTGAGTTTGTCAATGAGTCTGTCAATGCAGGAAATGAGAATGAAACTCAACCACTATAGGTGTATACATGACAGAACAAATCCATTTTGCCTCTGTTGCCTGCTCAAGCTTCTACCCCTTCAGTTAGCCCCAACATGGAGCCCAAAACCAAAACCCACATACACATACAACCGATAATTCCTGACCAAGACCAGCCAATTGCTGTGAGGAAGGAGTCAGAAAATGTACAGAACATCCCATCTCAAATTTTATTTCTTTAGACTGTCTCCACAACACAGAGCATTTGTATCAAAGTTAATGAACCAAATTCCAATTCCACAAACAGTTTAGGAAGCATTAAGAGATGAGAATTGGAGAAAAGCTATGGGTGAGGAGATGTTGGCACTTGAAAAGAACAAAACATGGGAGGTTGTGGAGTTACCAAGAGGGAAACAACTAGTGGGATGTAAGTGGGTGTTCACAGTGAAATACAAGGCAGATGGGTCACTAGAAAGGTATATGGCAAGGTTGGTTGCCAAGGGGTACACACAGATGTATGGTGTGGACTATCAAGAAACCTTTGCTCCTGTTGCCAAAATTAACACCGTAAGAATTTTACTTTCCCTTGCAGCGATTTTTGGATGGTCCCTATAGCAGTTTGATGTCAAAAATGTCTTTCTCCATGGTGATTTGGAAGAAGAGGTGTATATGAAGGCTCCTCCGGGGCATGATGGGAACCTTGGGAAAAATAAAGTATGCAGGTTGAAGAAGGCCTTGTATGGATTGAAGCAATCTCCAAGAGCATGATTTGACAGGTTCACTAAAGTCATGACAGGGATGAAATACAATCAAAGCCAGGGAGACCACACTTTGTTCATTAAGAAGTCGGTTCATGGCAAGATTACTATCTTGATAGTTTACATTGACGATATTATAATAACAAGAGATGATATCGAAGAGATGACCTTACTCAAGAAGTGTTTGGCAAACGAGTTTGAGATAAAGGAATTAGGGAGGCTAAAGTACTTTCTCGGAATTGAGGTGGCTCACTCAAGAGAAGGTATATTTATCTCACAACAAAAATATGTTTGTGATCTTTTAAAAGAAACAGGGATGCTTGGCTGTAAACCTGCAGACACACCAATTGAACAAAACCACAAGCTTGGAGAAATCACGGAGGAGCCAAAAGTTGATAGCGGACGATATCAAAGGTTGGTTGGAAAACTGATCTATTTATCACACACAAGACCAGACATAGCATATGCTGTGAGTGTGGTGAGCCAATTTATGCATGCTCCTAAGGAAACTCACCTAGAAACAGCCTACAGAATCTTGAGATACTTGAAGTCTACACCAGGTAGAGGAGTTCTTTTTAAAAGAAATGGGAGCTTAACATTAGAAGCCTACACGGATGCAGATTGGGCAGGGTCAGTGATAGACAGATGTTCTACTTCAGGATATTGCACATTTCTAGGAGGAAATTTAGTGACGTGGAGAAGTAAGAAGCAACCGGTAGTAGTAAGGTCCAGTGCTGAAGCAGAATTTAGAGCCATGGCCCAAGAGATTTGTGAGTTACTCTGGATCAAAATCATCTTGAGTGACTTAGGAGTTCAATGGGAAGGTAGCATAAAGCTTTACTATGACAACAAGTCCGCAATTAACATCGCCCATAATCCGGTTCAACATGATCGCACTAAACATGTTGAAGTGGATCGCCACTTAATTAAAGAGAAATTGGAGAGTGGACTCATTTGCACACCTTATGTATCTACAAAGGGTCAGCTAGCTGACATTTTTACTAAAGGTTTGGTAAGACATACATTTAGGGATATTTCTAACAAGTTGGGAATTGATGACATCCATTCTCCAACTTGAGAGGGAGTGTTGACTTATTGATTGACAGATTAATTAAGATTGATTGGGTTGGACTTATTGATTGACAGATTGATTGTGATTGATTGTAGCTAATTATTTGGGATTTGATTATGTAATAGTAGTATATATATAGGACCTCTGTACTAAGAAAAAAAACAAGACAATAACAATAAACACAATTGTTCACAGGTTTGTTGGTTGCTAATATCGTATCAAAGCCATGTTATACCAGGGAGTCCTGGGTTCAAATCCCCCCACATGATTATATTTGGATTTGTTATTTGAATTTGTTGTATGTTTGTGTTTGGGCTCGAGCCACGTGGCAAACTCGCTGGTCTTGCACGTGAGGGGGTATGTTAGAGTGCTTAAATACTATTGTTGGGAAAATTTCTTATCAACTTAAACTTTTGGGTTTATTGGTTACTAACAGCAAGAATTTCCTATTTTCATTTCTTTATTTAGAGGAGAATGAAGCAATGGAGATGACAAGAAAAATTAATACGCAATTGAATCTCCACGCAGTTGTTTTACAGATAGAAAACGACTCACCTAGCAGCTATTCCTGAGTAAACATCTGCAGGCTTATCTCCTGCAACCAGATTGACAGCAGCTGCTCCCAACTGAAAAGAAATTTGGAATAACAACATAAGAATTGGAAACAACTTCATTGTAAATTCCATAGGAAGAAAAAGCTACTACCGTATCTCTTCCGAGTGCAGCATAGTGTTGTAATCCATTGCAGGAACCATCCTATAGAAAACCAAAAAGAGGGATGAAAAAATGCCTCTCAAAACTAGAATAAAGAGTTGTAATGCACCAGTTACCAGCCAGACCATTTTAATAATTTCAAATACAGATCATAAATGAAAAACATGAAAGAGTAGTGATTAAATTGAGGGTCTCAAATCAGGTAAAAAAAAAAAATGGATAACGTGATGGAAACCTTACATCCCTACACATTCAATATCTAGGTTAATATTAAATACAAGTTAACTTAGCTTTTAGGGCCAGTTTGGTATTGTTATAACTATTATAATAATTACTGTTAGATGTGCTGAAAGAATATAGTTAATCCGTAGTTTTTAGTTAATTGTATTTTTAAAACTATTGTATAGCTCAAAAACAGTATACATGTTTGGTAATTTTATTACAAAAGTATTGAGATTAGTTACAAGTTACAATAACTAAAATATACATGAGTTTAGAATTCTATTTAATTTTTTTTTTTCATTAATATATATATTAAATCAATATTTAAGTAGAATATTTAAATTGGAAAAAAAAATTCCATAAGAACAATAAAAATATTTTTAAAAGATTTTATAAATCAAATCAATATTTAAATAGAATATTAAATTTTGAGATGAATAGGATATATAAATGATTTTAACTTGATTTCATAAGGATAATAATGATGTTTTAAAAGATGCATTAAATGCTGAAATAGATTGTTCCATAATCGCTTTCAACAAGTAACCCCCACCTACTTCTCAAAATCATTGTCAAAACTAGCCAGATTATCAATTAATCACTTTTGGGTGTTTTACCAAACAACATTTTATGTCAAAATTGTAAAATAATCTGATTTTAACTTTTCAAAAGTAATACTAAACCGGCCTTTAGTTTGTTTCTACAATAAACCGGGGGACATAGAAAATGAATGTCATTGGATAACATTTTGGAAACCGCAAAAAGTAAAGCATGTGTATGCACACATGCAGAATGTGATAAAGACAGAAAAGAGATAGTGTACAGACAGTCATTTTTTTATGCACAGGCACATCAAACTGTCTAGTATACATTACTGTAGCTCGTTTACACATGATTGGACCTTCTTCTCTCTTTATAAGTTCTCTTAAAAGTAGCAATATATCAACAAAACAAAATTTGTACATATGGTATCAACTCTATCAAGTACATAAACGTAGAACTCTTTCTGCAAAAAATGATGAAGACTAAAGCAAGACAGAAAGATTGAATAGAACATAAAGAGATATTTTTGTATATTTTGAGAAAATCGAACATAAAGAGATGATATGAGCAGGATCTAGTGCATAACAAAGAGGGTACCTGATGAACGGGAACATGGGAAATAAATGTCTCTGGAGATGAGCTTCTCAATGCTTCAGTCAGATTAATGCACACGGCTAAGCACTGAAATGGATCTTCTGCTTTTAACCACCAACGCCGTCCTTCAAGTGGTCTGTCTGCGGAATCAAATATATCATCCAAGTGGTTCTCAGTGAAAGCCAATCGACCTTCGTGAGATAATTTGTCCACACCACCGGCATATAGATTTGCTAGGTGTATCTTCAACCAGAGTAAGCCAGACTTTCCAAGAGGACGTCCCTCAGCAAACTCCAAAATACCTCGACATAGATCTGAACCAAGATGATTCAAATATGGGTGCATGGGGTATGCACGACCTCGAAAGTCAAGATTGTGTGGATAATAAAAGCCTTCTTCATCCTTCATTTTTCGTGCTACCTGCTCCCAGGTGTAAAGAGTTTACATCAATCCTATTATGAAATGTGATATAATTATGGGTGTATATGAAGCGATATGATCTTACAGAAAGTTTAAGTTCTATGTCACAACGCTGTGAATGTCTCTCTCTGTTCTCTTTTTTCACGGTTCTAACTTTCCACCTCCATTTCTTAAGCTGTGCTTCATCTTCCGTATCTGGCTCATCCGGCAAAGGAACCTGCCATCCATATGTCAGCAATTTTGTCACTAAATCAAACTTTGTTTTACCTCATATAGACCATAGTGCACAATCAGCGGGATAACTGAGAGGAAAAAAAAGATAAAAAAAAACACTCACATCTTTACGGTCTACCAAATCAGCAAGACGGCCTCCATTACTCCATATTCTCTCTACAACATTAAGCACCCTCTTATTTACCTTCCATCTGGTATTTCCAAGCATATCCAAGGCCTGACCAATTTATATAGATATATGACTAGAGTATCCTTTCTAAATAAGAATTAAGTTAGATGAAACACACACATGCAAGTGCCAGCACGGAAAGCTGACATTCTAGTGGCTGGGTACATTGGACTGTTAAAATCAAATAGTAAACAAACAATGATAATCATGCAGCGAATTTAACTATTTTCCAAACCTCAAAAACTGGTTCTAGTTGCTTCCTAGGGGCCCTCTTAACTGCATCACGTTGTTGTTTGGCTCCATGCGTTCGCATGACATAGGATGGTAAAAATAAGTGTGCTCCTTTGTCATAACTGCAAGGAAAAAAAAATGGAATGGTAAATAAAGGATTTATCATTCAACCAGGAGGATGTAATCTGGCAAGCTGTTTAGAAACAAATCTAAAAGGTATGCTAAACTTATAAAAGTAAATCTTTGAGCTCAATTATTAAATCTATACTGAATTTAAGTGTTATTCAATTTCTGTCTCTGAATTCACTAATCATACTGAAGCTACATTTCTGGATTCAAATCAACCCTATGAAATTTTATTTCAATGTTATGTTTGATGTAGACCAATCATGTCTAGAAATTGCTTAAAACAATTCAGAGGATTTTTGTAAACATTGCTGGATTGTTAAAATAATCATGAATAAGTTCACTCAAACTCATTGTGTGCTAGTCAGATATTGGATTTGGGATGTTACACTAAGGATAAATGATAATGCTAGAATTGCATGTGCTATATCTTATACCATTCATTTCTAGTTTCTTGTTTGTTTTGAGTTAAATGTGTGCGTTTTACATCTCTTTTGTTAGTTTTCAATTAGTCAAGTCCTAGGAGCTAAATGTAAGCAAGATGGAAGGAATTTGATCAACCCTATGGAGACTACCTCTGTGTTGTGTTTTTTGGCTCATCAAAACCTAAGTCAAGGCTTAAGAAGGAATCCTATTTGGATTAGGAGAAAATAAAATGTGCACATAATTTCCTATTGGGATTAGAAAATTATATTTTCTCAAGAATCCCAAATCAACTAGGATTAGAAAATAAGTTTGTTTTTCTTATTCTAAGAGGATTTAGGAGTCCTATTCTAGCAAGGAATGTAACCCAAGTCCCATACCTATAAATATGGCTGTTGGGAGCTTATTTTTAACACACAAAAAACAAGCATACAAGGGATAGAGAGTAAGAGTGATAGAGAGGTTCTAGCAAGGTTTTGGGGAATTAGCTAAGGGGTTTCAATAAGTTTCTTGTAACCAAGCGTTTTTCTCCATAGTGCTACAGATTTCTCAAGAGAGATCACACAAGGACGTAGGCAAAGTTAGCCGTACCTCGGTAAAATTCTTGTGTTGCGTGTGGCATGTTTTCTTTATTGTTCATACTTTATTCTGATTATTCGTATATCATTATCCTATAAGTTTATGACCGTAGTCTATCGAGAAAACACGATCAATAAGGGAGTTTAGAAATCAACAAATTGGTACCAGAGCTTGGTCATAGCGTTTTTTGAGATGGCAGGTGATAAGATCAATGACGTGAAGCCCATCATAATTGAGAAGTTTGATGGGAAGGTTAACCTAATGTTATGGCAGAGGAAGATGAAGAACATCTCGACTCATCAAGATCTACAGCATGCTATTCTCAGAGTGGAGAAGAAGCCAACGGAAACTACAGATGCTTAATGGAAGCAAATGGACATAAAGGCGAAGAGCTCTATTGAGCTACATCTTACCGATAATGTGATACAATGTGATGCTTAATGTCAACAATGATATGAACGCTAAAGAGACATGGGATAAGCTCGAGAAAGTTTGCAGGGGTAAAACTATATCCTACAAACTTTTAATGAAAGATGAACTTCTTAATCTTCGGATGGAAGAAGGTGGAAATCTGCAAGATCATTTGAGCAGATTTTAGAATTGTGTTGCCAATGTGGTTATTTCGGATAAAAGTGACGGAGAACTCCTTGCAGTAACATCGAGCTCCAATGCTTTCCAACATTGGATTTTGGATACCCGTTGTTTGTTCCATATGTGTGCTAACAAAGAATGGTTCGACACATACTAGGAAGCACAGATACTCCATTTGGTGTAGGTAACTCGTATCCAGTTCAGATATGTTGATTTAAACTCCCTTATTGATCGTGTTTTCTCGATAGACTACGATAATAAACTTATAGGATGATGATATGGGAATATGCGGAATAAAATATGAACAATAAAGAAAACATGCCACACACACAACACAAGAATTTACCGAGGTTCGGCTAACTTTGCCTACGTCCTCGTGTGATCTCTCTTGAGAAATCACTAGCACTATGAAGAAAAACGCTTGGTTACAAGATACTTATTGAAACCCTTTAGCTAATTCCCCAAAACCTTGCTAGAACCTCTCTATCACTCTTGTTCTCTACCCCTTGTATGCTTGCTGTTTTTCTGTGTTAAAAATAAGCTCCCAACAGCCCTATTTATAGATATAGGACTTGGGTTACATTCCTTGTTAGAATAAGACTCATAAATCCTTATAGAATAAGAAAAGCTAACTTATTTCCTAATCCTAGTTGATTTGGGATTCTTGAGAAAATATAATTTCCTTATCCCAATAGGAAATTATGTGCACACTTTATTTTCTCCTAATCCAAATAGGATTCCTTCTTAAGCCTTAACTTTGGGTTTTGATGAGCCAAAAACACAACAATCTCCACCTTGGTGAGTCAAAACCAAGAAATGACTGCTGTACCCCAGAATGTCTTCGAACCTTCTTGAAACAACTCTGGAAAGCTTCAAGAACCTTTACCTTGGCAAACTTCTTCTTGCCTTAATGCACCTCAAGTGAGGAGGTGCTCCACCCAATCCTCAGCATGTAATAAGATTGAGTGAGTTCAAGTAAAACTTGAACTTCTCAGCTGTTACCGGTTTAGTCAAGTAATCTGATGTATTCTCCTCTGTATGAACTTTCTCCAGTGTAACTTCCTTCGATTCTACCCAGTCCCTAATTCGGTGATAACGTGCCTCAATATGCTTCGATCTTCCATGAAACACTTGATTCTTTGCTAAGTAAATGGCACTTTGGCTGTCACATCTAATCACCATGGAACCTTGAGTAATTCCGAACTCTCTTGCTAAACCATTAAGCCAAACTGCTTCCTTTCCAGCTTCCGCAAGTGCAATATACTCGGCTTCAGTAGTGGATAATGCTGTAATTGATTGTAGAGTAGCCCTCCAACTAATTGGCCCACCACCACTAGTGAAAACATAACCTGTAGTAGATCTTCTTTTATCCAAGTCCCCTGCATAGTCAGCATCTACATAACCCAACACACATGCTTCTTTCCTTTGTTTTTCAAACAAGATTCCTAGATTCTTTGTACCTTTCAAGTAACGCAGAATCCATTTAACTGCAGACCAATGCTCCTTTCCTGGATTTGCCATATACCTCAAAACAACACTTAATGCTTGTGCTAGGTCAGGTCTTGTGCAAACCATCGCGTACATTAGACATCCTACTACGCTTGCATAAGGCACTTTGCTCATCTCTTCCAACTCTTTTTCTGTAGTTGGACATTGCAACACACTCAACCGATAGTGCGCTGCCAACGGAGTAGTCACGGGCTTTGCCTCGGTCATGTTGAATCGCTTCAAAATATTTTGAATGTATTTTGTTTGAGACAACTAGATTTTTCCCGCTACTCTGTCCCTTCTAATTTGCATTCCAAGGATCTTTTGTGCAGCCCCTAGATCCTTCATGTCGAATTCCTTATTCAGTTGCATCTTTAATTTCTGAATTCTAGACATATCTTGACATGCAATCAACATGTCGTCTACATAAAGTAGCAATAGTATAATCATACCATCTTCAAACACATGGTAGTAAACACAACAATCCGTTAAGCATCTTCTAAAATTGATTTTCAGCATGTATGAGTCGAAACGCTTGTACCACTGCCTTGGAGATTGCTTTAGCCCATAAAGAGACTTCTTTAACCTACAAACCAGATTTTCTTTCCCTGTTTCAACATATCCTTCCGGTTGAGCCATGTAAATGACTTCTTCTAGATCACCATGGAGAAACGCGGTCTTAACGTCCATCTGTTCTATCTCCATATCCTGCTTAGCTGCTATTGATAATAGCAATCTGATTGAAGTATGCTTAACCACTGGAGAGAATATCTCGTCATAATCAACTCCTTCCTTTTGTGAATACCCTTTTGCCACTAACCGAGCCTTGTATCTCACGGCATCACCTTCATGTGTCCCTTCTTTCTTTCTAAACACCCATTTACAGCCAACTATCTTTCGATCTTTTGGTTTAGAAACTAGCTCCCAAACAGAGTTCTTATCAAGAGATTGCATCTCTTCTGACATAGCAACCATCCAACTTTCCCGATCATCACTTGCTATAGCTTCTTGATAGGTGGTTGGATCGCCTTGACTAACATTTAGAGCATAATTAACTTCGTCTTGATCAAACCCATACTTTTCCGGTTTCTTACGTTCTCGCTTGGGTTTATCCAGTGCTATGCTTCTCTGAAACTGTTGCTCAGGTTATTGAGGAACTAGGGAGTCTTGTTCCTGCAACGGTGATAGCTCCACCTGAGCCTGTACTTGTGACTGTTGTTGTTGCTCTACTCTTTCCTCATTAATCCCTTCGTCATGATCCACTTGCTCGTGCTCCACCTGAGCTGGATCTTCTTCCATGACCCATTTGGTTAGAGGAAATTCGGTTGCTTCTTCTACAACATCAGTTTGCTTCTCCTCAGTTGTCTTGATTTTATTTAGGGGCATAGTCTTCTCGTCGAACAAGACATCTCTACTTAAAACCTTCTTCTTGTTGACAAAATCCTATAACTTGTAGCCCTTCACTCCTTTTTCAAAACCAATGAAAATGCACTCGAGTGACTTTGGCTTGAGTTTGGTTCTTTCATCACTTGGAATATGAGCATATGCACTGCAATCAAAAACTCTTAAATCGGAATAATCAACAGGTTTTCTAGACCATACCTCTTCTGCACACTTATAATCAAGAACCCTTGAGGGTGATCGGTTAACCAAGTAGCAAGCGTGATTAACCGCTTCTGCCCAAAACATGTCGGGTAATCCTGCATGAAACCGCATGCTTCTCTCTCTTTCCATGAGAGTTCTATTCATCCTCTCTGCTGCCCCGTTTTGTTGAGGAGTCTTCTTCACTGTAAAATGCCTTGTGATGCCTTCTTCCCTGCAGAACTGTAAGAACTTGTTGTCTCTATATTCACCTCCATTGTCGCTTCTCAGATATCTGATTTTTTTTGCCCGTTTGGTTTTCTACTTCAGCTTTCCACTCTTTAAATTTAGTGAAAACTTCGGATTTCTCCCTCATAAAGTAAACCCATACTTTTCTCGAAAAATCATCTAAAAAAGTAACAAAATACCTTGATCCTCCCTTAGACCTAGTTGGTGCAGGACCCCATACGTCTGTATGAATATAGTACAACGGTTCTTTGCTTCTTTTCTCACTATCTGCAATCTTAAATGACGTCTTTGTTTGTTTCCCGAGAGTGCAATACTTTCAGAATTTCAGTTTGCAGAAACTAACACCTTTCAGCTGATTTTTCTTGTGTAGTTCTTGCATCCCTCTTTGACTCATGTGCCCTAGCCTACAATGCCAAAGCTCAGTCTCGTCCTTCTCTACAGATACTGCTGCTCCACCTACTATTGTAGTTCCCCGAAGCTTATATAAAGTGTTAGGCTGAATATCACCTCTCATCATGACCAATAACCCTTTGATAACCTTGAGTATCCCTCCTTCAGAACAATACTTGTAACCGGCTTTGTCTAAAGTGCCCAAAGATATCAAATTCTTCTTTAGTTTAGGAACATGTCTGACCTTATCCAGTACCCTAACAATTCCGTCATGCATTCTGATTTTCACTGATCCAATACCTTGGACCTTGCACGGTGAATCATCTCCCATCAAAACTTCTCCACATCTCTTTTCCTCATATGTGTCAAACCATTCTTTGTTAGCACACATATGGAATGAACAACCGGTATCCAAAATCCAATGTTGGAAAGCATTGGAGCTCGATGTTACCGCAAGGAGTTCTCCGTCACTTTCATCCGAAGTAACCACACTGGCTGAACTTGAATTCCTTGCCATCGCCTTCGCTTTACTTTCTTGTCATATCTTACAATTCTTTTTCCAGTGGTCAGTAGCACCACATGTAAATAGATTTTGATCTACCCCTATTGCCAGATTTATCATGCCTGCTCTGAGACCGACCCCTCTCTTTGCCTTTGGCATACAAACCATGTGCTTGAGAGCCTTCGGTATTTTCATCCATCTTGACATAAGATTGGATAGCTTCCATAACCTCATCCAGCTTTAGACTTTCCTTACCAAACATGATTGTGGTCCTAAAGTACTTGAACGAAGACGGTAGAGATCTCAATAGTAACAGCGCCTTGTCATCATCATCATACTTCACATCCACCTTTAATAAATTGGCAACACAATTCTGAAATCTGCTCAAATGATCTTGCAGATTTCCACCTTCTTCCATACGAAGATTAAGAAGTTCATCTTTCAAGAAAAGTTTGTTGGATAAAGTTTTACCCCTGTAAACTTTCTCAAGCTTATCCCATGTCTCTTTAGCATTCATCTCCTCGTCGACATTAAGCATCACATTGTCGGCAAGATGTAGCTCAATAGAGCTCTTCGCCTTTACGTCCATTCGCTTCCACTGAGCATCAGTAGTTTCTGCCGGCTTCTTCTCCTTTCCAAGAATAGCATCTTGCAGATCTTGCTGAATCAAGACGCTCTTCATCTTCCTCTGCCATAACGTGAAGTTACCCTTCCCATCAAACTTCTCGATTATGATGGGCTTCACATCATTGATCTTATCACCCGCCATCTCAAAAACGCTATGACCAAGCTCTGATACCAATTTGTTGATTTAAACTCCCTTATTGATCGTGTTTTCTCGATAGACTACGATGATAAACTTATAGGATGATGATATGCGAATATGCGGAATAAAATATGAACAATAAAGAAAACATGCCACACACACAACACAAGAATTTACCGAGGTTCGGCTAACTTTGCCTACGTCCTCGTGTGATCTCTCTTGAGAAATCACTAGCACTATGAAGAAAAACGCTTGGTTACAAGATACTTATTGAAACCCTTTAGCTAATTCCCCAAAACCTTGCTAGAACCTCTCTATCACTCTTGCTCTCTACCCCTTGTATGCTTGCTGTTTTTCTGTGTTAAAAATAAGCTCCCAACAGCCCTATTTATAGATATAGGACTTGGGTTACATTCCTTGTTAGAATAAGACTCATAAATCCTTATAGAATAAGAAAAGCTAACTTATTTCCTAATCCTAGTTGATTTGGGATTCTTGAGAAAATATAATTTCCTAATCCCAATAGGAAATTATGTGCACACTTTATTTTCTCCTAATCCAAATAGGATTCCTTCTTAAGCCTTAACTTTGGGTTTTGATGAGCCAAAAACACAACAAGATACTCCACGGATACTCCAGGATACGTATCTGATATGCCAAATGGCGTATTCGTTCACTTTTTTACAAGTTTGACTAGAGGATACTTGGAGGATACTTAGAGGATACATTTGGGGCAATATTATAATTATTTTAGTATAAAACGTGGTCAAATTATAATTTCAAAATTTTATGAGTCAAAATGAAATTGTGAGGAAATTTTGGTTTTAATTCTATTGATATGGAGAATACCGGGATAATTGAGATTGCAAACCTTTCTCTTGATGAACCAGAGTTAAATGCTGAATTATTTAGATCCTTTAACAATATGAATGATGATAATGAAGTTAATTAGGAATTTAAAATATGTTCTATGAGTTTTTTTTATGTAGTATTTGGATTTTATAATATGTTATGACTTATGTGACGTATGTTTTATTTGGATTTTGTAATATGTTAAACTTATGTGGCATGTTTTATTTGGATCCTGTAATATGCTACATTATTATAACTTATGTAGTTATGTGACATCTTTTATTTGAATTCTGAATATGTTTTTATTTTGAATGAATTATCAAATATGTTTTCATATATTATTATTATTATTTAAAATATAAATATATATTATTTTAATTGATGTATCCTGCCTTATTTGTATCCTAGTTTTTGAAGATTTACTGTATTCCTATATCGTGCCGTATCCGTGTTACATAGGACACATGAGAAAAGGAGCTGTGGAGAAGTTTTGATGGGAGATGACTCACCAAGCAAGATCCAAGGTACTGGATCAATGAAAATCAAAATGTATGATAGAATTATTATGGTACTGGATAAGGTCAGACATGTTCCTAAACTAAAGAAGAATTAGATATCTTTGGACATTTTAGACATGGCCGGTTACAAGTATTGTTCTGAAGGAGGAATACTCAAGGTTATCAAATGGTTATTGGTCATGATAAGAGATGATATTCAGCCTAACACTTTATATTAGCTTTGAGAAACTACAATAGTAGGTGGAACAACAATATCTGTAGAGAAGGACGATACAGAGCTTTGGCATTGTAGGCTATGGCATAAGTCAAAGAGGGATGCAAGAACTACATAAGAAAAATCAGCTAAAAGGTGTTAGTTTCTGCAAACTGAAATTTTGCGAGTATTGTACTCTCGGGAAGCAAACAAAGACGTCATTCAAGATTGCAAACAGTGAGAAAAAAAGCAAAAAGCCGTTGTACTATATTCATACAAACGTATGGGTCCTGCACCAACTAGGTCTAAAGGAGAATCAAGGTATTTTGTTACTTTTTTAGATGATTTTTGGAGAAAAGTATGGGTTTACTTCATGAGGGAGAAATCTAAAGTTTTCACAAAGTTTAAATAGTGGAAAACTGAAGTAGAAAACCAAACGGACAGAAAAATCAAATATCTGAGAAGCGACAATGGAGGTGAATATAGAGAAAACAAGTTCTTACAGTTTTGTAGGTAAGAATGCAACAAAACGGGGCAGCAGAAAGGATGAATAGAGCTCTCATGGAAAGATAGAGAAGCATGCGGTTTCATGCGGAATTGCCCAACATGTTTTGGGTAGAAGCGGTTAATCACGCTTGCTACATGGTAACTGATCACCCTCAAAGGTTCTTGATTATAAGTGTGTAGAAGAGGTAAGGTCTAGAAAACCTATTGATGATTCCAATTTATGAGTTTTTGGTTGCATAGCATATGCTCATATTCCGAGTGATGAAAGAACCAAACTCGCCAAAGACACTCGAGTGCATTTTCATTGGTTTTGAAACAGGAGTGACGGGCTACAAGTTATGGGATTTAGTCAAAAAGAAGAAGGTTTTAAGTAGAGATGTCGTGTTCGACGAGAAGACTATGCCCCTAAATAAAATCAAGACAAGTGAGGAGAAGAAAACTGATGTTGTAGAAGAAGCAACCGTATTTCCTCTAGCCAAATAGGTCATGGAAGAAGATCCAGCTCAGGTGGAGCACGAGCAAGTGGATCATTACGAAAGGAATAATGAGGAAAAAATAGAGCAACAACAACAGTCACAAGTACGGGCTCAGGTGGAGCTATCACCGTTGTAGAAACAAGACTTCCCGGTTCCTCAACAACCTAAGCAACAGTTTCAAAGAAGCGTAACACTGGATAAACCCAAGCAAGAACACAAGAAACTGGAAAGGTATGGGTTTGATCAAGACGAAATTAATTATGCTTTAAATGTTAGTCAAGGAGATCCACCCACATATCAAGAAGCTATAGCAAGTGACGATTGGGAAAGTTGGATGGTTACTATGTCAAAGAGATGCAATCTCTTGATAAGAACTCTATTTGACAGCTAGTTTCTAAACCAAAAGATCGAAAGATAGTTAGCTGTAAATGGGTGTTTAGAAAGAAAGAAAGGACAGTTGGAATGTAAATATTGTATTTACTTATTTAGTTAGGAATTCTTTTTCTTGTTCACCACTCTTATGTGGTCCCCACTATTCTTGTTCACCACTCTTATGTGTGGTCCCCACTATTCTTGTTCACCACTCTTATGTGGTCCCACTATTCTTGTTCACTACTCTTGTATTTCTCTATATATTCCTCCATTGAGAGAAGAATAATACATCACAATATAAAACCCTAAAATTCTACTTGGTATCAGAGCAAAAAAAGAAGAGAATCTTTCCGCTGCCTCTTTTTTTTTTTCTTTTTTTCTTTCTTTGCCCTAAACCTAATTAGAAGATCTGCTGCCACCGCCGTTACACCTTGCAAGAGTAACTTACGCTCTCCTCTTGTGTGGCCGGACAGCCTCTCTTCTCTACCGAAACTATCAATTTTCTAGCTAAACCCTAGCCGCATCATCTCTCAATCACATGACTACCGAAATTCCTCCTACCGAAATTCCTTCCGGGTCTAGTACTAAGGTCCCTATGGTTCCTGATAGCAAGATGCAACCCACTATCACCATTCAAGAGACAAATACTTCAATCCATATTAAATTGGATGGTACAAATTACCGTATTTGGTCTAAGGTTTTGGAGATGCACATTGCTGGTAGAAAGAAGAAGGGATATATCACAGGAAGGAAGATTGCACCCTCAGAGAGTGACCCGAACTATGATGAATGGGAAGCTGAAGATGCACTTGTTAAGTCTTGGCTTATCAATTCCATGACTACCAATCTGATGTCACATTTTGTGCAGTGTGGAACGGCTAAGGAAGTGTGGGATGCAGTTAAGAGGAGTTATCTTGATGCCTCTGATTCTTCTCAGGTCTATGAATTGATGAAGAAGACATTTCAATTGCGTCAGGATGGCCGGCTTCTTACAGAATACTACAATGAGTTGAACTCCGTTTTCATGGAGTTAGATTATCGACGACCTAATGATATGGAGTGTACCGTAGATTCTGAGAAGTACATGAAGCGTATAGCAGAGGATCGGGTTTACATGTTTCTTGCAGGCCTTGATCACAACCTGGATCAGGTTAGTAGTCGTGTTCTGGCTACCTTGCCTTTACCTAGCCTGGAAGAAGCATATTCATTGGTTCGTCACAAAGTGCAAAGACAAGTTACCATGGGTACTGAGGATCGTTCTGAGGCTTTAGCACTTGCTATCCAGAAGGGCAATTTTCGGCTAGCCCTTCCTACTGGTCCTCACACTCGTCTCTGCACTCACTGCAACAGTACCACACATATAGTTAATACCTGTTGGAAGAAGCATGGCTACCCGGAGTGGTATAAACTCAAGCAAGCTGAGAGGAAAAGCAACAGGAAACCCCCTCATGTTGCTCTAACTGAGGCTTCTCCATCTTCTGCTTCTCATGTCTCTCGAGTGTCCCATCAGGAAGGTAATTCTAGTTTGGTATTACTCTCTTCTACTAACAACACTTGGATTATTGATTCAGGAGCTACTGATCATATGACTAGTAATTTCTCCCTAATTACTTCTCTAATGTCTTCACCTGTTAAGTCTGTTCAGGTTGCTAATGGGACTCCTATGCCAATTACTGGGGCCGGGAATGTCTCACTCTCACCTACTTTTTCCATGTCTTCTGTCTTACTTGCTCCTAATCTCTCTAATAATCTTCTCTCTATTAGCCAAATTACCAAACATCTTAATTGTTCTGTAACCTTTTATCCTACTCATTGTGTGTTTCAGGACAATCTCACGAAGATGACGATTAGCACTAGTAGAGAGAGAGGAGGTTTGTATTATTGGGAGGAGGCGAGAGCATTGAAATACAAGTCTAGCCAAGGATTCCAAGTAGGGAAAGAGACACTTGACAGAGAGAAAATTATTTTATGGCATTATCGTTTAGGGCACTCATCTTTTGCCTATTTAGAACGCTTATTTCCTCAGTTGTTTTACAATATTCCTGCTTCTAGTTTAAAGTGTGAACAATGCATTTATGCTAAAAATCATCGTGTTCCTTTTAAAATAAGTTTCAATAAAAGTCCAATTCCTTTTTCATGTGTTTATACTGATGTTTGGGGTCCTTTTTCTACTCCTACTTCAGGTCATAAATATTTTGTGTCTTTTATTGATGATTGTACTAGGGTAAGTTGGATATATTTGATGAAATCTAAAAGTGATGTTATACGTGTCATTCCTCAATTTTACCAAATGATTGTCACACAATTTCATACCCCGGTTAAGGTGTTTCATTCTGACAACGGTCGTGAGTTTATGAATCAACCTCTAGCTGATTTCTTTAAACAACATGGCATCCTCCATCAGACAACATGTGTCTACACTCCACAACAAAATGGCATAGCAGAACGTAAAAACCGACATCTCCTTGAGGTGGCTCGGGCTTTATGTTTTACTATGCATGTTCCTAAACGTTTTTGGGCTGATGCTGTCATGACTGCTGTCTATCTTATCAACCGAATGCCTACCCGTGTCATTGACTATCAAACTCCTTTGAGAATGTTGTCACGTTTTCACCATATCCCTTCAGCTCTTAACATTTGCCCTAAGGTTTTTGGTTGTGTGTGTTATGTTTATGTGCACCCACTTCATAGGGATAAACTTGATTCTCGTGCTTTAAAGTGTGTGTTTTTGGGTTACTCAAATTCTCAAAAAGGCTATAAATGTTTTCATCCTCCTACGGGTAAATACTATGTATCCATGGATGTTCAGTTTTGTGAGCGAGTGTCCTATTTTTCTGGGGATGTATCTCTTGTTCCTCTTCAGGGGGAGATTAGTAGTAAGGAAGAGGAACAACTATGGTTGGAAGAAAAAAAGGTGTGGATTTCAAGTAAGGGGGAGGATTCGGCTATTATAGGTGAGGGGGAGTCTTTAGATGCTTCTGATCCTGTGGAGGCTGAATCTAGTGAGAGTGAGAGGCCAGCTCGGTTGTTTGAAAAATGTTACACAAGACGGAACAAATGTGTCACTCTTGACTCAAGTACTCCTCTTGATGATACTACCATGCCATCGGATGACTCTTCCGCGATTGACCATGTGGTACAGACTCCTACTAAGGTACATATTTTTTCACCTATAGCTCCCACTTCAGATGATATTTTGGATTCTAACTCTACAGATTTAGAAAATACTACGGGTAGGAGATATCCTCTTCGTGACCGTAAAGAGCCTGATAGGTTGGGTTTTTCCAAATCATCTTCTAATGTTGTTTATCCCATTTCTGACTTTGTCTCTTATCATCGCTTGTCTAAGTCTCACCTAGCTTTTGCCCTTCAGTTATCTTCTGTGTCTATTCCTAGTCATTTTCAGGAAGCTCTTGGAGATCCCAAATGGAAGTCTGCTATGGTAGAGGAAATGAAAGCTCTTCAGAAGAATTCTACTTGGGAAATGGTTGAGTTACCTCTGAATAAGAAGACAGTGGGATGTAAATGGGTGTTTACAGTAAAGTACAAATCGGATGGGACAATTGACAGATACAAGGCCAGATTGGTTGCTAAAGGTTACACTCAGACGTATGGGATTGACTATCAAGAGACCTTTGCTCCTGTGGCCAAAATGAATACTGTTAGAGTTATACTTTCTCTTGCAATTAATCTAGACTGACCATTACGACAGTTTGATGTGAAGAATGCCTTTCTTCATGGCGATTTGATAGAGGAAGTGTATATGGATCCTCCTCCAGGATTTACACTAAAGTAAGCAAAGGTATGCAAGCTGAAGAAGGCGTTATATGGTTTGAAACAGTCGCCGAGAGCTTGGTTTGGTAGGTTGAGCTACTCAATGAAGGAGTATGGTTTTAAGCAGGCTTTGGCAGATCACACTCTGTTTTATAAAAGAGATGGTGAAGATATTACCTTGCTTATTGTTTATGTTGATGACATGATTGTTACAGGTAGTAACATAAGTGAGATAGAAAAGCTTCAGTGTCTTTTGGCTAAGGAGTTCGAGATGAAGGATTTGGGGGCTCTAAAATACTTCTTGGGCATTGAAGTATCTCGATCCAAACAAGGAATTTTTCTCTCTCAACGGAAGTATGTCCTAGACCTCTTGGCTGAAATTGGTAACTCAGCCTGTGAACCTGTGGATACTCCTATTGAGGTGAACCATGGTCTGACTATCTATCCTGATCAAGTTCCAACAAACAAGGAGAGATATCAAAGGTTAGTAGGGAAGTTGATCTATCTGACTCATACTAGACCTGACATATCATATGCAGTTAGTGCCGTGAGTCAATTCATGCATAATCCGAGTGATCGACACATGGGTGTTGTGAACCGTATTCTAGCGTATCTAAAGTCCTCTCCAGGTAAAGGTATTATGTTCTCCAAGCATGGACACCTAGATATTATGGGATATACTGACTCTGACTTTGCTGGATCCAAATTGGACAGAAAGTCTACTTCAGGGTATGTGTCATTTGTGGGAGGTAATTTGGTGACTTGGAGAAGTAAGAAACATAATGTGGTTTCTTTGTCCAGTGCGGAAGCCGAATATCGTGCACTTCATCATGCTACTACAGAGCTTACTTGGTTACGTATTCTCTTAGGAGAACTCGGTTATGGCCCTCAAAAACCTATGGTGCTCTTTTGTGATAACACGGCTGCCATTGAGATAGCTAATAATCTGGTGCAGCACGATCGAACCAAGCATGTTGAACTTGACAGGAATTACATCAAGGATAATCTAAATTCTGGTGTAATAGAGGTTCCTTACATTAAGAGTGCGGATCAACTAGCTGATGTGATGACTCATGCTGTTACAAGTGTTCCTTTCTATACATTCCTATCCAAGTTGGGCATGTGTGATATCTATGCACCAACTTGAGGGGGAGAGTTGGAATGTAAATATTGTATTTACTTATTTAGTTAGGAATTCTTTTTCTTGTTCACCACTCTTATGTGGTCCCCACTATTCTTGTTCACCACTCTTATGTGGTCCCCCATTATTCTTGTTCACCACTCTTATGTGGTCCCACTATTCTTGTTCACTACTCTTGTATTTCTCTATATATTCCTCCATTGAGAGAAGAATAATACATCACAATATAAAACCCTAAAATTCTACTAGGACACATGAAGGTAATGTCGTGAGATACAACGCTTGATTAGTGGCAAAAGGGTATTCACAAAAGGAAGGAGTTGATTTTGATGAGATATTCTCTCCGGTGGTTAAACATACTTTAATCAGATTGCTACTATCAATAGCAGCTCAGCATGATATAGAGATAGAACAGATGGATGTTAAGACCGCGTTTCTCCATGGTGATCTAGAATAAGTCATTTACATGGCACAATCAGAAGGATTTGTCGAAAGAGGGAAGGAAAATCAGGTTTGTAGGTTCAAGAAGTCTTTTTATGGGATAATGCAATTTCCAAGGCAGTGGTACAAGCGTTTCAACTCATACATGCTGAAAATCAATTTTAGAAGATGCTTAAAGGATTGCTATGTTTACTATAATGTGTTCGAAGATGGTATGATTATACTATTGCTACTTTATGTAGACGATATGTTGATTGCATGTCAAGATATGTCTAGAATTAAGAAATTAAAGATGCAACTGAGTAAGGAATTCGACATGAAGGATCTAGGGGTTGCACAAAAGATCATTGGAATGCAAATTAGAAAGGACAGAGTAGCGGGAAAAATCTGGTTGTTGCAAGCAAAATACATTCAAATATTTTGGAGCGATTCAACATGAATGAAGCATAGCCCGTGACTACTCCGTTGGCAGCTCACTATCGGTTGAGTGCGCTGCAATGTCCAACTACAGAAAAAGAGTTAGAAGAGATGAGCAAAGTACCTTATGCAAACGTAGTAGGATGTCTAATGTACACGAAGATCTGCACAAGACCTAACCTAGCACAAGCATTAAGTGTAGTTTTGAGGTATGTGGCGAATCCAAGAATGGAGCATTGATCTGCAGTTAAATGGATTCTGCATTACTTGAAAGGTACAAAGAGTATAAGAATCTTGTTTGAAAAACAAGAGAAGGAAGCATGTGTGCTGAGTTATGTAGATGCTGATTATGCAGGGGACTTGGATAAAAGATCTACTACAGGTTATGTTTTCACTAGTGGTGGTGGACCGATTAGTTGGAAGGCTACTCTACAATCAATTACAGCATTATCCACCACTAAAGCTGAGTATATTGCACTTGCGGAAGCTGGAAAGGAAGCAATTTGGCTTAATGGTTTAACAAGAGAGTTCGAAATTACTCAAGGTTCCATGGTTAGATGTGATAGCCAAAATGCTATTTATTTAGCAATGAATCAAGTGTTTCATGGAAAATCGAAGCATATTGAGGCTCGTTATCACCAAATTTGGGATTGGGTAGAATCAAAGGAAGTTACACTATAGAAGGCTCATATAGAGGAGAATGCATAAGATTACTTGACTAAACCGATAACAGCTGAGAAGTTCAAGTTTTGCTTGAACTCACTCAATCTTATTACATGTTGAGGATCGGGTGAAGCACCTTCTCACTTGAGGTGCATTAAGGCAAGAAAAATTTTGCCAAGGTGAAGGTTCTTGAAGCTTTCCCGAATTGTTTCAAGAAGGTTCGAAGACATTCTGAGGTACAACAGTCATTTCTTGGTTTTGACTCACCAAGGTGAAGATTGTTGTGTTTTTTGGCTCATCAAAACCCAAGTCAAGGCTTAAGAAGGAATCCTATTTGGATTAGGAGAACAAAAAGTGTGCATATAATTTCCCGTTAGGATTAGGAATAGGAAATTATATTTTCTCAAAAATCCCAAATCAACTAAGATTAGGAAATAAGTTAGCTTTTCTTATTCTAAGAGGATGTAGGAGTCCTATTCTAGCAAGGAAAGTAACCCAAGTCCTATACCTATAAATAGGGCTGTTGGGCATATTTTTAACACAAAAAATAGCAAGCATACAAGAGGTAGAGAGCAAGAGTGATAGAGAGGTTCTAGCAAGGTTTTGGGGAATTAGACAAGGGGTTTCAATAAGTTTCTTGTAATCAAGCGTTTTTCTCCATAGTGCTAGTGATTTCTCAAGAGGGATCACACAAGGACGTAGGCAAAGTTAGCCAAACCTCGGTAAAATCTTGTCTTGTGTGTGGCATGTTTTCTTTATTGTTCAATACTTTATTCTGCATATTCGCATATCATTATCCTATAAGTTTATGACCGTAGTCTATCGAGAAAACATAATCAATAAGGGAGTTTAAAAATCAATCTGCATATGGGTCAACTTTGCGGAAACTGTACCTGCTTAGAATGAACTAAGTGACTAGCCTTACACGGTTGGAAAGATCCTTCCCGGAGAATTTTACGGTTTGCGATTCCAAATTTTCTAGAAAAAGTTATGTTGATTTTACTACCAGATGGTCGGAAATTCCTTGAGAAATATTGCATTACGGGTTGGCTGCCTATTCTATAAAGAAAACTTTAGACGGATTTTGGGTATTTAGGACAGTTAATAGAGGCCCAGTATCTATTTTAATTCAATTATTAGCTGATCCTAATCACTCTGTTAGGATTGGTTAAGATTGGATTAAGAATCCTAATGCTAGTAGGATTGAGTTTCCTATTTTGGATCACTTTGACTTGGACTTACTGTTTAAGGCACTAAAAGGAGACTATGTAGCCTATTTAAAAGAGAAAAAATACAGCGGCAATTGGCAGATTGGAGAAGAGTTCAAGAGTTCTTGGGCAGCACTCCATCGATTTTCAAAGTTCTATCTTTCTTTGTTTATGTTTTCTCTTAGGATTACATTCATAACTATGAGGAACTAATTCTTTTTGCACTCCATCGATTTTCAGAGTTCTATTTTTCTTCGTTTATGTTTTCTCTTAGGAGTATATTCATAACTATGAGGAACTAATTCTTTTTGCTAGAGCTACGATGTAGCCTAACTATGATTATTTGATTTCTTTAGTTAATGTCAATTTCAAGTGTTTATCTCTTATTGAGTATCCTTTGTTGTGCTTTGCTTGATTTGGATGCTTGATCACCATCTAAGTTTAAGTTAATTTGATGCAAGTAATAGTAGATGTCATACTTTACTTGAGTTTTGCTTCTTGCAATAGATAACATGAACGTTTAATTGCAGATGTCAAGCAATTAGGGTTTATGTGATGTTTAAACACTTTCCATAGAACTTAATGGATTATTGTGAGTTTAATTCATCTAGATGTCATAGATGATTAATTGGTAGGAATGCTTTTACACTATGCTTGGTTTGAGGGAATTGGAGAGAAAGAAAAGGAAAAGATTTGGGGAGATTTCTAATTTCTTGTTTAGATGGTTAAACGAGAGAGAAAAGAAAGGAAAGGAAATGGAGGGAAATGGGGGGAATAATTTCTTCCTATTTTACACAATTTGGTCACCATCCAAATTTGGGAAGAAAGGGAGGGAAATGAATCCACCAATAATAATTTTTTCAAAATCCTAAAAATAACCTTATATATTGTTGGTATTCATATTGTTAAAAGAAGGATATTTTCATAAATAAATTAAAACCACTATCATTTCCTTTCCTTTCCACCCATAACCATCCAAACAACGATCATTAAAACCACTATCCCCTCCTTTCCTTTCCTTTCCTTTACTTTCCATCAAACCAAACATAGTGTTAATGTAACCAGAAGCCTTTCCTTTCCTTTCCATCAAACC